>PVIA01013901.1:0-29589 GCA_004024845.1 Tonatia bakeri
GAGCATGGGAAGTCATTAAATATCCTTTTAGCTAAGACTCCAGTGAGATTTCTAACTACCGTGTAGGATAAAATCCAAGTGTACGTGCATGTGGGGTGTTTCAGAAGCCCGATCAAAGGGTGCCCGCTCTGTGCGTGGCGTCGGCCCGGAATGAGAAAGTCTGGAGCTCCAGGCTTGTCTCTCTCCTTGGCAGCACTAACTCTGCCTCTACTGGGAAGGCCAGCTCTGTACCCTCACGCCCCTGTCTGCATACCGCTTCACGGGCCACTCCCCACTCGGGAAGGCCCCGAAGTTCAGCGAGGTTGGGGGGCTGCTTCAGGTGGCTCTGAAAGGCACGGCTGTCCCAGCCGGGAGCTCACACACCTCTGCATCCACACCAGCATGGGGGCCTGGGCGGATCTCAGATCCCTCCCCTCTAGGTGTGGGTTCCCAGCCCGCAGCAGTGGGCAGAGCTGGGTGTCCTAAACGTCCCCAGAGCATCCCCTGGCCTGCACACTAAGACTGACACCTCCCTTCCCAGGCTCAGGGTTTCAAGTCAGATCTTCTGAGTGGGGGTGGCTACTGTTTACGCACCTGCCCAAGCTCGGTGCCCCACAATCCTTCAAGTGGAAGCCCGTGGAGCAAACTTGGGGAGATAAGAAGCCCCTAGAATCTCCTCCCCTCGTCAGCTGGGAGAGACAGGCTGGATGGAAAAAGAATCAGTTGTAATTTCTGTGGGCTTGGGTCACCTGCCTCATTCAAGGAGAAAGAGCCCCCAGTTCTGTGAGTAGCACCCCTAGTCTCAGTGACATCCCTGTCCCCTCTTTATCTCCACAAATGATATTAAGCCATTGCCCCTCCTCCCTCTCCTCTCCCTCTGGAAGGAGGCTGTTGTCACTGGCTTCTCTCACCAGGCCCTAGTTAGGTGGCGGGGTCCCCTGCTGGGTCCGAGGGTCCCACAGCAGCTCCCACCCAGGCTGGCTGTTAGAGAAGGGGGCCCTGGAGCCCTCGTGTCCTCCATGCCCTTCCTGCATTGTCCCCTTCACACCACACCCACCCCCGGCAGCTGTGCCAGAAGCCTGAGTGCTGAGCACCTCCTCGTGTGTCCCGCACCGTGTGGACGAGGGGCAGGGTGAGCCCAGGTTGGGCCGGCGGCAGAAGCAGAGAACAACACCAGGGAGGTGTTTGCAGAGGGACTCGGCCGGTAAGGCCCGGAGGGCCGCTTGGTTCCCGAGGGAGCTGGTGCGGGCCTGCAGTTGAGGTCCTGGGGGCAGAGCACGTAGGGAGGGCGTCTTGAAGTGCTTGAACTTTTTAAAACTAATCTGAGATGATGGAGATGGTGATGACGACACACTTCTGGACAGGATGGAAGGAAACAAGAAAGCTTTAAAGAAAAAACATGTTCCCTGGAGTTAGTAAGAAATCAAAAGCTCTCCAGAGAAGATGCGGAAAGGGAGAACACAGCTGGGAGGGGGAGCGGGGAGAACACCCGTTTCCTCTGGCGGGGCCCAGTTTCCACAGCACAGCAGCTCAGCTCCACCGCCCTGGGGGGGGCACTCCCCGCCATGTTGGGGCCTCGTGGTCTTTCTCCACACTCCCCTCCCCTCCGCATTCCCGTTCGACAACAGCAGGAATTTGATAGAGTAGACTCAGTTCTTCAGCAGACCAATGACAAAGCAAACACATGAGCAGGATGTGGTAGCTAGCACCTCTTGCATGCCTGCTGTGCGCGTCATTGCCAGTCATTAAGGCAGGCAGGCAGGGTCAAGGCAGGTAAGGTCAGTACTGTTGCTCCAGATCCGCAGACAAGGCAGCTGAGGCTTGGAGAGGCGAGGGAACCTGCCCAAGACCACAGCTAGTATTGGACCAGGTTCCCGTCCCTCTGAAGTGTGTGTTTTCTCCCAACACTACAATATCTCTCCAATGAAGGTGGTGGGGATTTAAATTGCGACACTCCCTGGGCAGAAAGAGGCTTGTTCATTTTCTAGGAGGCACGTAATATGGAATTGATAAAGGCTGGACGTGCAGAATGCCTGATTCTGACCCGCCTCCCCTGGCTTGGCTGACCCTGTTTTCTCCATGAAGGGGAGGGCAGTCGCTTGGAAAGGCAGGAAAGCACTGGCCTGACACCCACTCCCTAAGCAGGTCAGAGGGCCACCCGGCCCAGAGGCAGCAGTAAAACTGCAGTGAAAACAATACAGCAAGGCCAACTACTGGGCAGAGAAGTACGACCTCTAGCACCGAGGACTGAAGGCAGGTCCAGTGGTGACGGTGGTGCTAGTCGCAGGCCTGAGGTCTGCAGAGGACATGGGCAGGGTGTGCTGGAAGACTGGCTTGGGGGTAGGGGTGCAGGTGGGGGTGGGGCAGGGGCATGTATGCTGACTTGTGGGATTTGCCAATTTCCGTGGTGTCAATGCTCCCACCATGGCCAATTTCAAGCTACTGACATGATGTCAAGTGGCTCACAAAATTCCCCCCAATTTGGCAATTGGCTCTTACCTCTGGAAAGAGGAAAATACTAAGGCAAGGGCTGAGGACCCTGCGCAGCAAGCTGGCACTTCCTGACGAGACTCGGAGGTCTGGAGAGGACCACGGGGAGTGGGAGCTGCATTGTAGCAAGACGGCTCTAGCTCAGACAGTGCTCAGAGGGGGTCCCCACAAAGTCTCTCTGGAGACCCCTCCACTGGTGTCCAAATGACTGATTAATCTGTTTACTTATCGAATATTTGTAAAGACTTCCAGAGTGCCGGACACTGGGCTGGACCCACAGATTCTCAGGCTCTGCTGACCGTGAGGATGTGTTCGTACAGCAGCACAAAGCACAGCGCCACGTGCACAAAAAGTTGTGTACTTGTAAATGATTGGAATCAAGCTCCATTAATGGGTAAAATATTTTAAAGAAAAGCAATATATCTTCAGGGAACTGGGAAGAGTTTATATTCCAACATTATCTGGTTCCCCTCTTTCTCAGTTTCCTCTCCTCTCTTAAGTGGTTTGGGATTTTAAAGACTTGGAGAAAGTTTAAGGATATCTTAGGCAAGGTAAGAAGGTTGTTCCTTCATCTATAAAAGAGCTGCATTATTTTTTATGCTAAGAAAGGTAGACTTTTTTTTTCTAATTGAAAAAAAAAATCTGTCAATGCCAGCCGTGAGGGCTCAGGGGGATGGAAAATCCCAGTGTTCAGCACTGCCCATGGGCCCTGCTTTTGAGTGACAGCAGAGGCCTGGCCCGCTGAGGTGCCTGGCCCGCTGAGGTGCCTGGCCCGCTGAGGTGCCTGCCCCGCAGGGCATTTCTGAGGGCAGCCATTGCCCACAACCCGAATTTCTACTGCAGCGGAGTGGATGGAGTTCCCGTGAAAGTCACCAGTTATGCAAAGACAGACTGTGAAAGAAAGGGACTCAGATCTCCTGAGCAAAACCACATGGGTCATTTAGGTCCTTGAGGGCCACCTTTGCTGGGACACCTTCTAGCCCAAGGCATGTATGAGCAGTAGTGAGGTGGGGTGGGGGCCAAAGGGGACCCCCATCTACCCATATCTCTGAAACCCAGCTCGGGGGAGACAGAGGGGTTGTGGGCAGACAAGCCTAGATGGTAAGATTCAGGCCAGAGCTCCTGCTACATCCTCCCACCCCAAACCCTACTTGGGGGCTCTCCTCCAAAGCCCAGACTAGGCAGGTGTTCCGAGCTCCTTCCTGGGAAGGACTCTGTGGCTGGTGTCCAGCAGATGGCTGGATGGAGGACTGTATTATCCACCTGTGACCTCTGAGCAGGGATCATCCAGAGAGCCTGGAGGAAGGTCGCGTGTTAGAGGGAAAACATACACCATTTTCAATTGGTACTGGTCTGCTCTTTGCTCTCCCCCTCCCCCATGGACTTCAACTCAATGCACAGCACTTATTACTTTGCTCATATTGCTGTTACAGGAGTAATCGTGTTGTGCTCTGTTACTTTATTTGTCTGCCTCCCCTGCACTCTGCCAGCTTCTCTGCAGCAGGGACTCAACGTCTATGTGTCTGCAGTACCGGCAGCAACCCCGGAGACAGGGGCAGCGTTATGTATGCAGTCGTCCCTCCTAATGCACAAAGGATATGTTCTAGGACCCCAGTGGGTGCCTGAAACCGTGGGTAGTACCCAACCCTATGCATGCTGTTTTTTATCTATACATACATACCTATCTTTCATTCATACATAGGTATAGCAAGAGATTAACAAAGTATAACTATTAATAAAATGGAACAACTATAACAATATACATAATGAGAGTTGTGTGACTATGGTGACCCCTGCTCGGCCCCCTCCACCCTGTCTCTCTCTCATCACTGGTCTGATAACCAAGACGGGCACCGGGCGACTGGCAGGTGGGGAGCGTGCGCAGCGTAAAGATGCTGGATGAGGGATGACCCAGGACCAGGGCGGGGGGAGCAGGATGGTGTGAAACCTCATCAGCTGCTCAGAATTGTGTGCAATGTAAAGTTTATGAATTGTTTATTTCTGGTGTTTCCATTTAATAGTTTTGGACTGCCGTTGACCGTGGGTAACTGAAACCCAGGAAGGTGGCTCAGGAGGAACTACTGTTTGCTTATGTCGTTGGAAAACCAATTAATTCGTTTGTTAATGGGCCAGAACAAGGAGAAAGAAAGAGAAGGAGGTCAAGAGCAGAGGCCCTGGCTGGTGTAGCTCAGTGGTGGATTGAGTGCGGGCTGCAAACCAAAAGGTCTCCGGTTTGATTGCCAATCAGGGCACATGCCTGGGTTGAGGCCAGGTCCCCAGTAGGGGGCGCTCGAGAGGCAACCACACATTGATGTTTTCTCCCCCTCTCTCCTTCCCTTCCCCCTCTCTAAAAATAAAGAGCAGAGAGGAAGGAAATGGAGAGAGACCAAGATAGGCACCCGGGGAGCAAAGCGCACACTTTAGAGAAGGGGCTTGCCCGGCCATCATTCCATACAGACCTGGCCATGTGAAGAGCAGCCCCAGACGCCCCCAGCCTTGGGGGAATCCACAGCTACCCTGTGTTCTTCCCTAGGGAAGGACCAGGTTAAGTCATCCTGCAACTTCTTAAGTTGCCAAAAAGATGTGTTACTGACAAACCAAGCAAAGGGCAAGGAGGAGAGGCTTTTTGACGGAAACTTCAAAGTGTGACCTTTCAAGTAGGAGCCTGGCGGGAGCCTCTGGGTGGCCGGGTTGCCAGGCCAACCGTGAGCCAGAAGCAGCCTCGGCGAGGGAGCGCTCTAACACTCCCCACAGGTAGCAGAACTCCGGGGCGCCAGCCGCTCACCGCTCAGCAGGAGCAGTCGAGATCCGTCCTTCCTCCCTGCCCCCTTCCCTGCAGCACGGAGAGGGAGTCGGAGAAGCTAGGAGGTGGGTCCAATTTGAAAAAGCCCAACTTGTTAAGGAGAGACTTTATCAGAAAGGATTATTTCCAGGTGGGGAAACAACTGTTTCCGCTGTAACCATAGATCTGTGAGCATGGCAAGATTAGGCAAAAGGAGTCCTCTTTCTTTTATTGGGAGGGGTGAACAAGGCTGGAAGGACCTGGTGTGGGGAAGTGGGATAAATGGTGTCCTGAGGGGACAGGGGAATAGAGAATGACGCTGGAGCCAGCTTATTCCCCAGAGGGGCTGTTACAGTTCTAGGCTGATCAAAGTTCAGGCAGCTGGAGGAAGCCTAACCAAAGTTGGCTTAGCAAGATTTTGCTCAGGTTGATCAGAGGGAAAGGAAGTTCAGTTAATCACATACGAGGCAGAGGATGGGAATGTGGAGGGTCTGTGTGTAGCTGGTCACACACGGATGGGCCCTCTGTGAGTCTCAGCTCAGTCACCTGGAGAGGGGCGGTCTTTTGGAGAACAGGGAAGGGTGGGGCATTTCCGACCAGGTGAAAAATCAGCCTGGCCGGGGGCTTTCTAGTTAATCCCCATCTGCAGACCACCTTCGTTTGTGGTCAGTGAGGCTTTTCCTCAGACGGCTGGGTGTGTTCTTTGTCTGGAATCAGGGAAGCGCCTGCCTACATTGAAAACTGTGTAGGTGCCGGCCTTCAGCCGGTCTTTCTCTTCACTCGTCTGAGTTTGGTTAGGTAGCAGCCACGTCCCCCAGTTCCAATATGGATATGGTCCTGGTGTTAGGGTCTCATTAGCAAGACTGTCCCTGTGATGGGACAGTCCTCAAGCTCTCTCAGTTGAGTGACTTTTTATAAGATCATTTATGTTCCTTTTGCTTTGTCCCTCTCCCCACCAGAGTAACCAGCTGATTGTGACTTGGGTCCTCATGTAGTTGGCTACAGGGAGAGGATGTGCTAGTCCAGCCGCAGTGAGTGCTCTGGCTGTATGTCACTTACTTTCCGTTGTAAATGAGTCTCTTGTCCCCTGATGTCACGTACATCTGTCTCATGTACATCTCAGTAGACACAAGTTGGTCCCCAGGGCCCCGTGTCAGTTGGCCAGTGACAGAAGCCGTCTCTGTGTCTGCAAAGTAAAAGCCAAGTCCAAGAATGTGGGGACATCTGCAAGGTACCCCCTGAGAATGACACCTCAGATGACCTTGCTACCATGTCCAGCTGCCATTTTCCAAAACCCTCAAGTCTCTTCCAACAAAAAGGCCCACCCCTCCCAATTCACTTCAACCTCAGCAGCAGCTGGAAAAGGAGAGAAAGCATGGGCCCAGCCCCAGTGTTTGTGTCTTTCCTTCTTTTTACTAACTTATTGCCTTCTATCCTCATTCTCCACTCCTGTTCTCTTACTGCCACAAGGCGACGATTCCAGTGTTTTCAGTGTATGTATGTTCTGGCAGGTTGTAGATAATAATGATTCGGAGTATACATATTAATGTAGGTCAAATTGGTCGCAGACATCCAAGCTCTACTTTCCCTACCCCCCACAATACCACTCAACATGTGTGCGCCCAGCCCACCGCTTCCATGTTGCAGTCCACAGCTACAGCATGCTCCATGACGCATGCATGCCGTGTTTGGCTTGTCCGCTCTCCAGGATGGAAACTCAGAGGGTGACCACCACACTGCCCAGCCAGCAGGGCTGAGAGGACCTCTTTGTGGCCCTAGGAGAGGGATCCTTTGGGGTATAAGTCCAGGAGCGGGTTTGCTGGGTCCCAGGTGTGCGCCCTCCAGTTGACGGAGAATGGTCAAACTGCTGTCCAGCCCCACCCCCACCTGCCGAGTGTGAGGGCTTCCATCACCGCCCCCCGCCCACACTGGGCGTCACCCCGCTTTCTAGTGTGCCCCTCCCACAGTCTGGGGTAGGGCCTCCTCATTCTCTGTTGCACACGTCTGATGACTGGCGTGTTCCAGAAGCTCGTGTGGTGATGATGCTTTCCAGCGTGGTCGTCCTTTTATTTCTCATTCTTGTCCTTTGCCCATTTTTCTGTTAGACTTTCTGCCTTTCTGCTGTTGATCAGCAGGAGCTCCTATATTCTGCATCAGTTTTCAACATTGCGAATATTGCCCTCAGCACCACTTGCCAGTTTTACCCATGTTGTCCATAAATCCTTAATTTTTAGTCAGTCAAACGCAACTTTTTCTGTTTGTCTTACACTTTATACTTTTTGAGTTCCGTTTAAGACGCCTTCCCCATCTCAAGGCCACACAGCGATTCTCGTCCGTTTTCTTCAGTAAAACTTCCCCTGATCGTTCCATTTAGTTCTTTAATCCGTGCATGTTCTACTTGGTGTCTGCCGTTCATGGGAAGGAATCCGGCTGTGTTTGTCTCCAGAAAGGTATCTGCGGCAAAGGTGTGTGTCAAATAAGTTCACGGGGTCTGCCGGTTTCTCAGCATCGTCCTCTCAGCACTCTGCCCCCTCCCAGTTGATTGGGGGTGGCGCCTTTATTGTGTATGGCACTTTCATAGCAGGTTCGCCTCCTCTGAAAGTCTGCTGATTGGGTTGACTGGTGCAAGAGTAAGAAGACTTCAGGTTATTTGCACATTAAAACAACCCAGGCCTCTGCAGCCCTGTAGCACTTCCCGGTGAGCAGCATCCTGGGGCAGAGCCCGTGCAGAGAGCCTGGCTCCTCGAGGCTCCCGAGGGAGGCACAGTGGCTTCCGGTGTCAGAGCCTCTGCTGTCCTCTCTCTGACTGTAGCACTGATCGGGCCCAGCAGTGGCTGGTATTAGTTAATTGGCTGCCGTGTGTTTAAAACTTTCATAATTTCTTTAAGTGTACTACCTCGCTCACCCCATGACATAGTTAGCATCATGTCAGTTTTACAGATGAGGAAGCAGAAATGCAGAGAGTCCAAAATGACTCACACCAGCCTTCCCAGCAGACACAGCTCAGAGCCCCATGCGGATCTTGGCGTGCCGAACCCCACTGGGCCAGTCCTCCATTCACTGTGTTGTCCCCTGGTCCATTTCACTCTCTCAGGCATCATGTGCTGAGCTCCCACCATTGCAATGTGTTGTACTTGGTGCCAAAAGATTCGTCAGATGTATGTCTGTCCGTAAGGAGCACCAGGCCTCGTCTGGCAGACAGCTCGCCCACAGACAGGCGCGGCAGAGGCTGGGAAAGGGGAGGGGCCTGGGAGCAGCCCGAGTTCCTGCAGCTGCTCAGAACGGGGAGAAGTGTTTCCAGTCTTCCCCTCTTCCCAAGAAGTCCCCATCCCTTTAGGTCTGCAAAACGTGAGACGTCCTTGTATGCCGCGGTCACACGTGTGCCTGGTGACAGCTAGGTTGCACGAATACCTAACAAAGCTGTAGCACCAGAGTCCTTCTAGTGTTCTGGGAATTAAGGAGACAGGCCCTATCTGTCACAGAACGTCTTTCTCACTTGGGCCATTTGCAAGTTTGGAATTTGACCTATAGTCTCAAAGCCGCTCAGTCTCAATGATTTTCCACCATTGGCCAAAGGAAAGCTTACATAGAGGCCAGACATGCTGGGATCTAGAAAGAAAGGAACAGGAAGAAAAAGGATAGGTGGATATTTTATCAACAGAACACCCTCTATGAACTTTAGATTTGGACGGTGTCATGGTTTAGGTTCCCTGAGGCAGACCCCAGGGCGGGGGCCCCTGAGAAAGCAGCCACAGAGAACCTAGGATGAGAGAGGGGAGGAAGGATGGGAGGGGAGGGCGCCAGCCGAGGCACCATTACAGGCAAAGTCCTGGTCTTAGCCTGACCGGCAGGGCAGGTCCCCAGTGCAGGGCATCTCAGAGTGTGTTCAGATTTGACACAGTGTTGCTGGGGCTTTCGGACTCTGGTGGGCGTCTGGCCTTGGCTAAGGGCCAGAGGGAGATGAGGTGCTGACAGGTAAAGTCCCAGGTCGCTCCCGTGGTCGGTGGCTCTGCCCTCAGAAGGGAAATGGGCATAGAGAAGCGGAGGCCACAGAAGCGGGCGGAGTGACGGGGCCAGGAGAGAGCATCAGCAGTCTCACTGTGAACAGGGTCTGCTGCACACCGGTGAGCCACGTCTAGGAATTCTCGTGGCCAGCGTGTAGCCATCTGAGGGGGTCCTAGGAGTCCCCTGTCGGTGTACAGGTGGGAAAACTGAGACACAGGGAGAGTAAAGTATTTGCCAAAGCCACAGAAACTAATTGGTAATGGAATCAGAATTTCAGGCTCCTAAGTTCAAGTCCAAGTCTCTTTCGACCACATCCGGCCACCGCACTTCCCTGCAGTGTCCTCAGCCCTTAGAGTTTGGAGGAGCACTGTGATCTGCTGAACCAGTAGATCAGTTTCCTTTTGCCACTGTTCTCCATCCAGGGTCTGGTGTTTTAGGCCCCACACCTGTCCTCGCAGGCCCGGCTGGCCCGGGGAGCCCAGGAGGAATCCGCCTTCCTCCCCGACAGAGAGGCTGACAGTCCTCTGGAGGACTTCTCTAGGGGGTTCAGGAGACCTTGGCGCTGGAAGAAGGCACTCAGGAGATGACAGGTCTGAAGAATCTGACAAATTTTTATTGCCCCCAAATCTCCAGTCCTGTAAGTCATGAAATCAATCTCCGCTCACATCAAATAAATTATTGTCTATTTAAGAACGAGAGAGTGGACGAAGCAAAGAGGCCCGGTCCGCCCCTGCCTCTTCTCTCCCTCAGTTCATTATCACGGACTCTTCAATCTGGAGCTTTGCCTGTGCCTTCCCAATGCGCCCCCCCGCCCCCCCCCCCAGCTCCCCTGATAGAGACCTGGGCCCAGCGGCAGAGAGCAGTTGAGGGGTTAAGCCTGCTTTGGAAGCCTTGTGAGGATCACCAGGCAGGGAGGAAAGGAATTCCAACAGATGAGAGAGCTGTCATGCTTGCTGGTTGGGCAGATGAAGTGGCCAGCAATTCCTTAGAGCACTAAAGATTTATCAGCTAGAGGGGAAAAAATCCATTGGCCAGATAATCTTAGAAGAAAGAAGGACAAAAAATAATGCAGGGAACTAGGGCACGGGGCAAGAAATTTTAGGAATGATGCAGGGGTGTCCTCTCTCCTCACCCACGGCACAGCCCGTGCCTTCTTCCTCCTTGCTCTGAACAAACTGAATTATAATCGTGCGCTTGCTTATCTGTTCCCCTGGCCCGACGCCACGTCCCTGGTGACAAGGCCTCCGTCTTTGTGGTTCACCCTTGGTGTATGCGTATGCCAGGCCTAGCAGAGTGTCTAGTACATAACAGATGCTCATTGCATAGTTGTTGAGTGACTAAGAAAACGCATGAATGAACTGGAGGTTTGAAAGGACCAATACGGACCAAGCCACACTGCGGGGCACCCGACCTCCTCGAGTCATGTCAGTCTCTCTACAGTGAGATAGATGTTATCGTCATCCTTTGGTAGATCAGAAAATTGAAATTCAGAGACGTTAATAATTTTCCTGACGCCAGGCTGCTCGTTCCTGGAAAGCTGGAATTTAAAGCGAGGTCCATCTGCCTCTCGAGTCTGTGATTTGTGCTGGGCTTGTCCTTCATTTACAGACAGTTCTTCACACCGTGAGGCCTGTTGGCCCACTCTGAGAATGAGCTGTTGTCCTCCCTGCCCTTTTGTCACCTGACCCTTTGGCTGCACGTCCTCCATCTGGTACACGGAGAAAGAAAAGAAAAAGATGAAAGCTAAGCCAGGCCACTGTTTATCTTTTGTTAGGCTCCCTGCCCTGGTGTCTCCTGTGTGTGTGGCTCTCCTCCCCGAGGGCTGTCCACTCCCTGGGCCAAAAGCCACATTTTGTCCACCTCTGGCTGCTCCTCCCTCAGGCACTCACAGGTACAACTGGGGTTGGAGGCGGCCTTGTCACCCTGGTTGGCATCACAGCAAAGGGTAACAGAAGGAGGGTTCCAGGCACTTGGGGGCCTGTGGCACAGGAATGGGAGGACAGGAGCCGCCTTGGAAAGCCCCACCAAAAAGCAGAATTGGTCCATCGGTTGTACTGGTCCTCAAAGGTCAGAGGGGAGAGGAGGGAGGGGAGAGGTCGGCATCAATGCAGGTTCTCAAAACTCTGGAGTGCAGCGGAGCCAGCCGGTCTGCCCCCAAGCTCCTCCCCTCCTCCAGGTGGCCAGATAGCATCAGGCAAGGAGGAGTGTTTTCTCACTGCTGTGCAGCCTGCCTGGCAGCGGTGACCTTGGTGGCCCTTCCCAGCCCCTGCCTTCCCCGCCGTAAAAGGGGTGCTGAGGCCAGCGCACCCCTCTAACTCAGAGTGTCTGGACCCCATGCCAGACCTTTGCTGAGACTGGCACCTCACAGGGCAGGTGGGGTGCTGGGGGAGGAGGGAGCTGCGTGAGGATGAGGAAGTGCCGCACGAAGCTTTGTAAGAGCCCCACCTGGACGCTGGCCTGCTGAGGGGCCATCTTCTCCACCGGGCCCGCCCCTCCCCAGCTGCCCCTCTGGAGGTGGATTGAAGAATTCATTCAGAGAGGGCAGCAGGGATGGGGAAGTGCTGCATCCCACCCATAACCCCCTCTATTTGGCTTCCTCAACTGAGGTGCTCCGGATCCGATAGGTCCTCAAGGTGGGAGCAAGAATGCATGAGCACAGGTGGGCCACCCCCAGCACCTCGAGAGGTTAAAAGCTTTCGAATGCTCCTTTCACCCGAAAATAAAAGGGGGCTTGGTTTTCTGGGCTGACCCTGCTGGAATCTGCTCTGGCTGTTCCCCAAAGACATCCGTAGTCTCCCCACAAGAACGCTCTGCGCAGGGTGGGGTGGGAGGCCAGAGGTGGGGCTCACGCCACCTAGTCAAGGCTTCTTGGAAGGGGTGCTATGTTGGGCAGAGCCTAGCAGCCAGTACCCCTCTTTTAACTCCTGGGGTGCGGGCCCCCTGAGCCTCGGCTCTTACTTAACCACTAGAATCGCTCTGCACCACTCCTGTGATTTTTGGTCTGAATTCCCCGAGGCGTGGCTCACAGCATTCCGAAAACACCTAACACTTCTTGCCCCTGCCGGTGTCATCTTCAGAACAGTACAGTGACTGCCGAGATGTGGAGGGAATTATCCACCCTCTCCCGACTTGGAAAAAAAAATCTTTATGAATGATTCAAGCCATCTTTTCAAGTTTTTAGCATTTTTTGCTGACCCCTTACTATTTCCTTTGAGAGTGGGAGTGACTGGGCTTGAAGCAAAGTCATTTTATTGATTTTTCAGGTTGGATGACTTGACACCAAATACTAAGGCAGGGTCCCAGTTATCTTGATGCTTTATGTGCAGGAAGCAGGAAAGACGAGAGGAAAAGGTCCCCGTCGCTGCAGCAGGGAGATTTATACCTCCGTGCCAGGCAGACAGCACGTAGCCGTGGATCTCGGGTAAATCACTTTTGTTACTTACCGCGCTCGGCAGACGAACACGCCGCGTTTACTGACACCGGCTTCTGTCACGCCGCTATTTCTCGTTCCCTCGGGATGAGTGCACATAATTCTCACCGTTTCTTTATTTCATTATTTATGTATTTATTTACTCTCTCCGTATTCCAGGAAGGATTTGAGAAAGCTTACAAAAGCTAAGAAAGAAAAGAGGAAAAGGCGAGGGATAAAAATATATGACCGGGAACATTCGTTTTAGGAAACGTGTGTCATAAGGTTCTGCCTGTTGATTAGAAATGGGCGCCTGTTGGCCTCGGGGCTTTCTAGTGGCCAGATGGAGCCGTGTAACCTGGGAGGGCAAAGCTTCATCACCCCCCTCGTGCTGGAGAAAACAAGCGCTGTTTCCTGTCTGAGAACTCACAGAGGTTTCTTTCTTTGGTCCTAATAAAAGGACATTGGGAGATGGAGCAGCTGGCCTCTCAGCATCTTCACAAGAAGATGCTAGTAATTCCTTCAGGCTTTCTCACCTTCGTCCTCCACGCAAGAGGAGGACGTGGGGTCGGCCGGGAATTAGGGGGAAGACTCCCCACGGGTCGGGAATCGACATGGCACCTGCCATAACTGCACGTCCCTCTGCTGGAAGGTGACCTGTTGATGAGTGTGACGTCATTTAGACCAGCTGTTCTCAAAGCATAGCCCTGGACCTGCCGTGTCCCCGTCAACTGAGAAGTTACTAGACACACAAATTTTCGAGCTCCACCCTGGCCTATGAACCAGAAACTCTGGGGCGGGGCCGGGGAACCTGGGTTGTAACCGTTCTGATGTCCTGATGTAATCTGAAGACCAGTGACATAGAGAGGAATGATGATGAGCTGACCTGTCCTTCCGACTGACAATGGTAGAAACACTACTTTTGCCTCCAATTTTTGATTAGAGTTGGGCAGCATGTAGTTTGAGGGCATATTTTTTGTGGCAAGAGCCTGGAGAGCGAATGCTTGTGTTGTTCATTAAAAACAGATTCGTGCCCTGGCGAGGTGGCTCAGTTGGCTGGAGAGTCACCCGGTTCGATCCCCAGTCAGGGCATAGACGGGAGGCAGCCAGTCGATGTTTCTCTCTCACATTGATGTTGCCCTCTCTCCCCCTCCCCTCTCTCCCTCCCTTCCTCTCTCTCTAAAAGAAATTCAATAAGCATATCCTCAGGGGAGCATTTTTAAGAAATCCTATACAAAGCAGATCCACAAACTTTCAGAACAACTCAGAGGAGGGTCTGGCTGGCCTTCTGCCTCTTCTGCAGGGGGCATCTCCCTGGAGGTCCTTGGACTCCCTGTTCTGCTCCGCGGGCTGCCAGGGCAGGCCAGCAGGGCCCAGCTCTTTCCTCTGAAGGCACCTTCGCTACGCAGTGTGTGTGTCTCCTTGGCTGCTTTTCCACCATGCCTGAGTGTTTTGCGTGTATGTTTGTTCTTTCTTTCCTAGCATCCTCCCAGCTCTGAAACCCTAGGACTATTCCATCAGAGAGAGGGAGAAGAAGGAGAGCCCAGAAGCTGGAAGAGACTGTACCAATCGTGTAATACCGCCTCCTCGTTTTACAGAACACAGGCGGGTTGAGAGCAGGGACGGTTTCCCGTCTTGCATTGTGTGGCTCAGTACCTGGCATGGAACAGGCTCTTGGTGACGGACTGGAATCTGCTTGTCTGCTCTATGTAGCGTTTCCTAGTTTTCACCTGCCTTACAGCATTTTATCCCCACAAACACTCAGTGGTTATTATTGCCCCCATTTTCAGATAAACAACTAAAGCCTCAGCAGGTAGATGTGTACTGAGGTTTCCCAGCTTTCAGGAGTGCAGGTCCAGATTGCAGCTCAGGCCCCTCGGCTTCTGGCTCATCCACCTTTCCCTTCTCTGCCCGCTGTGTCTCCCCCTTGTGCCTAGAACCCAGCCAGTCACACACTGGGCCCCCGCCCCCCCCCCAAAATATGTACACCCAGTGTCTCACTTCCGTGCAAACAGTGGCCATGGTCAGCTCAAGGAGACTGAGGACAGGGCCTTGGCATTTCGGTAACACCAGACAGACGCCACACCCCTTCATGCCTGAGCGAGGACTGCCGGCGTGACCTTACCAAACCCCTGCTTGCTGTAGAGCAAGCTCAGGGAGTGGCGGTTCCCACCAGACTCCTCGGAGAGGTGCAGCTGCTGGGCTATCAAAACCAGCTCAACACAAACCACAGATAAAGGCCTCTCTCATCCTTGCGTTTCTATGCTTATGGTTGTAGTTCTGCGCACATATAAATATGGGGAATATGAAGAGACTGCATGTCATTTCTAATCTGGGCAGAGTGGTTGGATCTCAGCAAAATTAACCTAAACGAATGCAGCAGGAAGTGGCAGGAAGGACTTCCTTTGTGGCATGCGTTTTTCATCCTCTACCTGCATTTCAGGCAATTGTCTTGCCCCCTCCCTTGTAAAGTTTTTTGGGTTTAGGTTAGCATTTTCTGTGACTTTCCCAAAGGTCAAGGCTGCTGGTGGACCACAGGGTGCCTTTGTGAAAGTTAAGAAAAGGCACTCTTTTCTCCAAGCAGACTTGGCCCCAAACAGGGAGGATGGCTGAGAGCATGGAGCCTGGACTGAATTCCACTCCTCACCTGTCAGCTGCTGCTCATGTGACATTACCCACTCACCCGTCCATGGCAGCCCAGTCTTTATGTGCAAGCCCTGTGTGCACGACAGCCTCAGGGCCATCAACTCAATAAGGTCGGCGTCTGGGGGTGCAGAGCACATAGGGCGTAAGCAGGAGCCTTGCCGTCTATTAATCACCATTAAATCATAGCCATTGACAGCAGTAACACCCAAGACGGTTTGCTGAACTGTCACATACAGTGGATGGCCATGTCTTCCATCCCTCTTATTTTATAAGACATCTCATTAGGTAAGTTCAGATGAATAATTCATAATACTAATGAGACTACCAGTAATAGCTAGCACATATTTAATGCTATCTGCCAGGCATTATTCTAAATATCATAGCTATTAGCTCATGTAATCCTCATAACACTTCTGTAAGGTAGTTACCATTATCATCCCCATTACAGAGATGCAGGACTTCTTTGCAACACAGAAAAGTTAAAAAACCTGGTCCATGTCACAGTTCATAAGTGGCAAAGCTGGGATTCCAACCCAAGCCCAGCCCCAGAGTCTGTACTGTTAGCCACTGCGACACTCCTGTAAAATGCCGGACACGCAGAGGATGCTGGGATAGCTATGCATGTTGTCAGACGGAAGTCCTCCCATCCCATCCCACCCCGCAGCACTGCTGAGGACCATCCTAGCCACCCAGCGTGGGCTGACCTCTCCAGGCTAAGGGGTGCCTCCTTCCTCTGTTGAGCCATCCTCTTGCCATGAGTCGGGACCCACCTAGCTGCCTGGGAAGTCTGTGTTCTAGTTTCAGGTGGGACAGGAAGCAGTGGGGAGGACTGCACTTAGTAGCAGGGACTCCATCTGTCTTAGAGGAAGCCCGGGCTGCTGCAGACACCACCCCCTCTCCCCACCCCCACCCCACCCTGGTCCCTGCCAGGAGCCACAGGCCTCCCGACTCAGCCACCTTCAGGCCGGGCCTCATTACCACTAATGATGACACTAGTGCTGCCCAAACGCCGGCCGGGTCCCCATTAATCCTGCTGCCACTGCTCAGCTGCACCTTGAATTACAGACCCGCCAGTCTTCACATTTCCTGGTAATGCTCTAATGGTCCGCTTCTGTTGTCATAGCAACACCAACACCACTCCAAGAGCCCTCTAAGTACCTGAGGTGAGAGCAGAGGGGGTGTGTTTGCCCCGTGGGTCGCTGTATGGTGGCCCAAGTAGGCATTGCTGTGACCGTGTTGGCTCTGCACAGCCGGGAGCGACCAAAGGGAAGAGCAGGGATTCTGGCGGGACTCATGCTGGCCGAGCTGAGACTCTTCCCTCTGCTCAAGTCTCCCTGCTCTTGCTCCAGGACCCAAAGGCCTCCTCACATCTCTGCTGTGGCTGAAGCCCACCCTCAAAGTTTCCTCCTGTACAGGAGAGGGTGCGGGGCAGAGTCTGGAGGCCACAGCTGCCTGTCCACTTACGCGTTATGTGACCTTGGAGAAGCCCTGGAGCTCACTCAGAGCTGGAGACACCTAAGACTACATGGGGTCCAAGGGGCCATCTCCTCTCTGCCCGCAACTCCTCCCTGCTGGGTGGTGCCCTCCTGGAGTTTGCAGTTCATTAGAGCGTTCCAGAAAAGGGATTTGTCCCGGAGTAAGAAGCTAGTCTCACATGCCACTGAGCAGCTAGGTGCCTGGATTAATGGGGTTGGTCGTGTTAGGTTGTTGGCTATCTGAGCATCTTCCCTTAGGAATGGCACTCACGAGACACCTTGCTAAAGGTTCTGGACCAGTGTCACATGGGACCCACATTCTGTATGCAGAGTCCGAACTTTCCTTAAAAGTGTCTCTTTATTCATTTTGGCCTATAGTTTTAGACCCCTATGATCTTTAAAAATTTGCATTCTCACAGTCACCATGCCCTGTTTCCTCTCCGCCTTCTGTTTATGTGGTTTCTGTGCACTTGATAAGCATATATTCTGTGCTCACGTCCAAGGCCTTGAAGACCTGCAACGCATGTCCACTGAAAACCATACCTGCCTCCTTTGCATCCGTTCACACAGCCCCTCGCCTCAGCTCCGTTTGCATCCCACGAGAAACAACATCAGTTCCAGTGGGCTGACTCGGTCTTACTTTTCAACGGTGTGACGAATGATGTGATCTTGACCAAGTCATTTAACCTGCTTGGCTATTCTTTCGATAGATGCTTTATAAATACATCAAAGTGAACTGAATAAGGAATTGAACTAAATGAGGTCTATGGTTAAGTCACATGTAAGTAAAGCACCTTGCATTTACATGCTGATAGTTACTTCCGGAGAGACGGTTGTCCATTCGGTTTCCGGGAATGATTACTGTCTTACCTAGTTCTTCGGTGCTTGTCCTGTTCGCCAAAGCCAGAATGCGGCCTGCTGCCTGCTTCCTTGGCATTGGCGGTACACAACTGTCGTGCTTTTGTGTGGTCCGCTTGTAAGTCATTGACTGTCATTTGTTGATGATGCAGGTGAGACCCAGAAGAGAGAACCAAAGATTATCTAGATCCTTGAGAACTCCTTGAGAAGGTGTATGTAAAGACTCTCATGGGCCCAAAAGTCTATTCAATTTTTACTGACCTTTCTATTTGTTCACCAGTGAGGATGCTTAGAATGGAAACGAGTATTCTGCACCTAGAGGACCAGTTCTTCTAGAAGATCCAGTGATTTCAGTTCTCATGAAAATTCTTCCCCAGCCCCCACCCACTGCCGCCTACTTTCTTTCTTTTTCACTTTTCTTTTGGGCCTCAAGGTCGGTGTACCAGTGCTAATTCCCACATCTGGTCCAGCTACCACCCCCCGCCCATACACCCTGCAGCAGGAGCTTTAGCTCAGTACCCCAAACAAACAGGCCTTCTCCCCCACCTAAAATTTCGCCAGGTAGAGACAGTCCACATTGGAAAATGGGCTCCAGGGTCACGAAAGTCAGGGTGAACCTCTGAAAAGTCAGCTCCAGGGTACAATTTGAACTTGGACACAGCCACGTGCAGCTGGGCATCTTGAGACTAAAGTGGCCTTCAGGCGGGCAGTGAAGCTGAGTGCCCTCTCTGTCCACAGGATCCCAAACTGGCTCCAGGTGCGGGGACCCAGCCGTGCTTTCCCTTCCCATGAGCCTCTGGAAGCTGCACAAGGACATGTGCAGAACAAAGTGAGCCCTGACATCCCCTAGGAAACACTGTCCCTCACAGCAGTGTCCTCTGGCATCTTATAACCAGAGCTCTGTCTCCAGCCCTGGGGTGAGTGGTGGTGGCGGAGAGGGCGGGGAGGGTAAGAGAGGGGACTTGGCCTAGGATTCCGGGCAGCCCATCCCAGCCCTGCTTCTAGGGGACCTTATGCCTCCGGGACAATCTCCTGACCTTACCTGCCTCACTCAGAGGTGGAGAGGATTTACTGAGATAATGTTTTCGAAGCTTTCTGAAAATGCTCAGAAGAAATGACTGTGAATGGAAAACGTAATTATCTTAGGGTTCACATCTAGTTCCCAGAGCTGATAACACTCTGAAATATGCAACCCCTTCCCAGTAGAAATTCTCCACCCTGCTAATCCGCTCAGAGGCGAGCTGCTTTAGGAAAATTTTAGACATTTCTCTTCAGTCTCTTTGGACAAGGAAGAACATTAAATAAGCACACTTTGGCTGCTTACAAAAGAGCTGTTTTGACCAAAATCATTCAAAAAGCCTGAGCTTTATGACTTCGAATTTAGCTGGTCCTTAGTTCCCACTGAGATAAATGGAACAGTGTTCAATCTGAAAGGGGAAAATTGGTTTGGCAAGGTCCTGATGTTTGAAGCCGCCATTCAGGGGCTGCTGAACAGAGGCTGATTTTTTCATATGACAAAATTGTTTCTTTCAAGAGAAATTATTTCAGTGACTTTCCCCACACTGAAAAATGAAGTTTATTATTTTGGCAATAATTCATCTTTCCAATTTAGGAAGATCGTTGATTTTCAGAAGCCGCTCGAAGTCCTCTTTCTGATGTAGAGTCGGTCCCCGGGTGGCAGAAGAGCCCGGTGTAGAGCCCACTGGGGGTCTGCGCCGCAGGCATCTGAGTCAGGAAGATTCGGGGCCGGCAGACAACACCAGGGGGCCGCGGAGGGAGCAGGCCAGATGTCAGGACAGCCACCCTTGACCTCTGGAGGGGAGGAAACCCTTTTCCTTCTCCCCTCCTGGGTGTCTGGCTAGGGCCCTGCAGGTCAGACCAACGAGAGCCAGACTGACAACAGGCGAGCATGCAGAGGCTCTGTAACAGGCACTGTGCACGGCACATGGGGCTCTCAGCGGGGTGTCCCTCAGAGGGGTGGTTAGAACTTGGGGCTGATGCAGCCTCTTACAGAAAAGCCATAATTCTATGGAGAAGTGAGAAGTCCCAAGAAATGGGGTTTCGGCTTTAGGGGGCAGCAAACTGGGAAGGTCACTGTGTGGGTGGGGGAAGAGTGTGGAAGGTGAGGGTTTCTTTAGTGAGCTGTGTTTGTAGGGACTCTTTCCGAGCCTTGTCTGTCGTCTCCCTGGAGGGCTTGTTCTCCCCTCCCAGCTCCGGGCAGTGGGGGAGGGGACACCCTTACAAGGGAGAGCATGGTCTGCTTTCACAGGCCTGTGTCCAAGTGGCATATTTTGGGGTGGTGTGTTCTGAGCCCCTTCCCCTCCGCACTGAGAGCGGTAGGAAGTGGAGGGGATCACGGGGGACTGGGGGACCCGACCACCTCCTGCAGGGCAGAAACACAGTTCCAGGGTTTCTTCTAGTTCCTCAAGGGAAGCCAGAAAGCGGTAATTCTAGATAGCATCTCTCCATTTTAAATATGATTCACATATTTTTATTTTTTGACACTGTGCAGCCAAACCATACATCCTGGCCATGGGATATTGTTTTCAACTTGGATTTAAATGAACGTGAATTTTCCAATGAAACTATAGTGGAGGCGGGGGAAATGGATTTTTCTTAGGAACCAGAGTTCCACTTCTCGGATGGTCTACTTCCGAAACGCTGCCCTTGGCCGAGCAAGCAGCATGGGGTGGAGGAGAGAAGTCCAAAGTGGGGCTTAACCTGGGTTTCGGCCCCGACAGCTGCCCGGGCACGTGAAAGACTTCTTGTATATTTGTCATCACCTGTCATTTACAAAACCAGTGATTTGACCTAGACAGCTTCCAAGACCTGCTTATCTTTAACTTTTTAAAGCAGTTAATGAGACAAAATCCCTGCCCTCATGTAGTTGACATTTTGGCTTTAATCTCCCGAGTCTGTGTCTTCTCTTGGCACCTTCTGCTACACAACACAATTCCCTACCAGTGCTAAGACCATCCGGAATCTGCGGTCGATAATAACGCTTATCCCGAGACAGTTTGTATCTCACCGGGAAGAACCATATTGTATGCCTGCAACAGCACACAATTCAAGGCAATGTATGCTTAAGTACAATAACGAGAGATGCGAAGGAATTCTTCGGCAGAGAGAAAGGGGAGCATACGTTACAGCAATAGTAATAAGGGAAAGATTGGGTACTGAGAGGATTTCTGGTGGCCGGGGAAAGGCAAAGGGCATCCCAGGAGGAAATAACAGCAAAAGCCAGAGCGAAGACAAGGGAAGATCCCTTGGAAATGTCAGAAAGCCTTTGCTTTTCCTCTGTACTGACTGATACACACATTCAGAAGAGTGGGGAGGGAGGAGGAGGTCAAAGAGACGTAATTTCTACAGACTGCAGGGTAAACATTTCCAGGGCCCACTGAGAAGACTCTGGAAGATCACATGGCCGTAATTGGCACCCTCAGCTTTCCCCTTTCCTTAGAAAGTGTGCCATGGGGCTTGAGGGACTCTGGAAAGAGAAATAGGAGCATCCAGAAGCAGGAACCTCCTAAAAGATGCGAAAAGAAGGGGGGGATATGTGTGAAAACAGCCTCTCCCTCCTTATTTTGTTATTCTGACTCTTCGGAGTTCGACCGCATGGCTCTGTGGATGAGTGGTTCCTGCTGAGGTTAAGTCTAATGAAAGGAGTTCAGCACTGCAGCCACCCCGGGTTCTGGAGTCAGGGACGTGAACTCTTCTGCCTGTCCTTGGTCTGTGGGGATGACACTTGGTGCCATACAAGGGGACTCTGGGAGCATTTCTCTATCTCTGAGAAAACCAATGGTCCTGGGCCTTGCTTGCCACGCGGTAGACGCCCACCCACATCTCCTCTGCACAAGCGAAGGAGGACAGAGACCCAGGAGGACCCTGGGCTTGCCACGGACAGGGTCCGTGATGGGCAGGCCATTTCGAAATTAACTGTATTGATTTCTGTTCAACCGGTAGAGGGAGCTCATGGTGATGAAGGAATTGAGAGCAGATCAAACAGGACTTGTTCCTGAAACTTGCGACCCCTGAAAACCCGGGCTGATGGGGGCTGAGTTCCTGTCACCTGGCTCTATTTTCTCAGGAACTCTTTGCCCGTGGTGCTGGCTGGTGGATCTCGGAGGGGCTGACATTTAAAGGGTATCTATTTTGTCCCTGAGTTTGGAGGCACAAACTGTGGGCTCAGGCTGGGTCAGACTGCCATCTCCACCCGGTCTTGGGCTCCTCTGTCTTTCCACGGACTGGCTCAGCCAAAGGCTTGCTTTGCCAGGCAGTGTGAACGGTGGGAAGGGCTGGGTCGGAGGGTGGGGGACGGACGTGAGTGCTCCCACAGCCTCCATCTGCACCCTCCACCTCACTTCTGCAGACAAACACACCCGGTAAAAGCAGAATGCTTTCTCTGCAAACACTGCAAACTTCAAGACACGTTCCCTAGACCAACTGCCTTCCGATCCGATCGTTGCCCTTAATTCCTCCTATGGAGCCACGCTGCCACTGTTAGCACTCTTTAGAAGACACTCAGAAGGTGGTGTGCAGGGTGAAACCCCCAGTTGGAGAGGCACGGCGGATAAATGCTTCCTTTCTGCCATGGCCAAGGACAACATGGCCTACGTTCCAGCACCATACATTGGTGGGTGCCCAGTAAACAGCCAGTAACTCCCAGAAGGACAAACACCCATCTCTGAAGAACTGTTTGTTTGGCCATGTTGAGGAGCTGGCAGGAGGGCAAGAAGAAGAGGGGCTTTTAGAACCGCTCCCCAGCCTAAAACTATGGATTGCCTTATCGGTCACACACGAGATGCTCTTTACTGAATAGTGGTCAATAGCCAAGTGAACCAGGGATGTAATGGTGAGAGTTATCAGCCCAGGCATGTGATGGGGGAGGGAGCCAGCCCAAGGACCCCCTCACTCAGCACCAGCAGGGAATGTGGGAGCACCAGGCCCCCCTCGGTCAGGTTCCCACAGGGGCGTAGCTACATCCGTGAAGTGTCATTAATAATCACGCCACCAACAGATGTATGCTGGCACTGCCCAGACACCCTGTGGTGTGGGAGCTCCTTATCTACCTGTCGCTACAAACTGGAAAGGGCAATAGTGGCTGTCTTCAGCCAGGGAGGTGCACGGAGCCCTGGAGGAGAACCCCTCTCAAGGGGGCATCGGGGACAGAAGCAGGGGCCGAGAGCATCTCTGTAGGCTGGAGCCTTATCTGGTGCATGGAGAACTTTGTCCAAGCCCAGGGCACAGCCTTTTTTGTAGGGACAAGGGCCTCCATCCTGTTCCAATAGAAGTTTACTTCTCATTCATGTGGACAGAAGGTCAGCAGAGTCTTTGCTCATTCTGGTCACTTAGACTCCCAGGCTGCGTCAAAACCAACACTGCTTCCTCAGTTGCCGTGGGAGGGGGAGAGAGTGTGGTAGGCGTTGCCCTAGCATTTAAAGCCCCCACTTCCACATCACTTCCTCTCACACTCACGGCCGAAGCAAGTCACAAGGCCACACTCACTCCAAAGGGGACAGAGCAGGACAATTCTGCCACGTGCCCAGTTAGAGAACTGGGGTGTTTATCAACAGCCCTATTCCTGGCCACCCAGGACATGGGGAGTACAGCACAAGTTCAAGCCCACGTTGGCTGACTCCAAAGCCTGTGTTCTAGCCTCATGTTATCCTGGAAAAGAAGGTCAGCCAGCTGGGACAGTGTCTGGCCCCCAGCATGCCTACCTGACATGGGGTTTGCAGAGCCTCTTCCTTTCCCTTTCCTTTGCTTCCCAGGCCGTGGTTGGAAGACAGACACGGGGTGATTGACGGCTCCCAGCAGCAGAGGCACAGAGATTATCTAACAGCATGTTCTGAAGGGGCCATGGCTGGGAGCCTGCTTCAATAGCAATTGAAGCGCCAGTTTCTGCAGGGCTTGGAGTGCCAGGGCCTGGAGGGTTTATTAATCCCACAGCAGTCCTGGGGCAGGGGCGGGGTTCCTTGCTGCTGTCATTTATACCTTTTGCTGTGCTCATCCAGCACGTAGAGTCAACTGGGATTGCATCCCAGGGACACAGCCCTGGCTACCTGCCAAGCTGGGGCTGCGGCGGGCTCTTCCTCCGGGGCCAGCTCCCAGGCTGCATGGACGGGGAAGAGAGAGCAGAGCAGTTCAGCCACGGAAATGCAGACAGGTGCCTCGTTTTGAGAGGAGGTGGCCAGGAGGACGTGAAATCTCCGGCCGTGCCCATCCTTCAGCACAAAATTTAAGAGCTACTTTCTCTGTGATTCCCCCTCCCCAGCCCAGAGTGACTGACAGCACCTTCCTCAGAGCTACTGTCCCCCTGCCATCTGTCCCCGCACCCCTTGTTAGTTACCTGGTTTGATTATTTCTTTCTCCGCATGGCGTGTTCCATCTGCTGTAATTAAAGTGAGTTCCGCAGAGCATAGATTACAACGAATGCTCTGCGGGGACCCCAGAGCACCAAGCATGTGCGAGGGATTCAATCAGCGTTTGCAGCCCCTGGCTCCTGCCTTCCCGTGCAGGCTCACCTTCTGCCGTTTGCCCCGTGCACTCACTCTGCACTCCGGCCTGCCAGCAGGTACGGCTCGTCTCACCACTGCACACCGAACCTGCGCCTCCCTCAGCCAGGGACCCCTGTCCCCTCCGCCGTGCCAGCTACCTTCCTCAGTGAAGTAGAGCCCTTTCTCCTCATTCCAACTCTGTCCCTTGCACTTATTTCTATTACAGAAATAATTTTATTTCAGTTACTTGTTTACCTGTTCATCTTCCTCGCCAGCCTGAGAACTCTCTGAGAATGCAGATATGTCCTATTTACCGTTCTGTCTGCTCTTGCCTTACCAATGCCTGGGCAGGACTGGGACGAGCGGAAGGTGAATGAGTGAGTTCACTGGGTAAGTGACTGAGTATGTGAGTGGATGGCTGGAGAAACATCACAGATTTAATCTCTAATTTTCCAAAGCTTTGGTATTTACGTTTGGGATTACCCACGTGTCCTGAGGAACTCCTTTTTCATTCAGTTACCTGCCTTTTGGCACAAATTCTCCAAATCCTTTCTAAAGCTTAGGGAAGAGAAAGCAGAGAAACAACACCCGAACTCAGGCCAGCTGCATGTGCTTTGCTCAGGTAGCTGGAACGCCCTGCAACGGGGCCAAGATTTGCAATCGTGTCTGTGTGGATGAGTCACTTGCTGTGGACGCAGAGACAGAGTGCCACCCTCCCCCCGCCAACCTTATAGCTGGTCACTACTCCAGCGAAAGGCCTCGGTCGCCGGGGACACGGAGTGAAGAAGTAGCTCTCAGAGCAAACCCGTCTCCACCACCAGCAACCCAGAATGCACAGCCCTAGGGGACTGGCTGACATTTTTCGTTGAAATGAGTTCTCGGATTTTTATGCACCATTGTTGTCATAGATAAATGCCCGAGAACGGGCCCTGTGGCCACGTGTGGAGCCGCTCTCGTCTTCGGCTGAAGGTATTCATGTGGGCGAGTGGGAAAGGCTCTGGCCAGCCGTGAAGAGCTTGGATCTGGGCCCAGCTCTGCTCTCTCTGGCTGTGGACCCTGACTAGGTTACCCAGCCATTCTGAGCTCCAGTTTGTCCATATGTAACAAGAGACGGTCAATTTACAAAATGTGGTTTTCCAGCCTTGTGTCATGGAGCCCTAGGGCGGCCGGCGGGTTCCTCTGGGGTCACAGATGGGCCGGTGGGAGCCGGAGATATGCACTCAGCCTCCTCCAGAGCAGCCCGGCCAGCGTCGTTCCCTAGGACCCCAGCGGGGTTCGCTTTCTTAAAAAGGGGGTGAAAGAGTTGCAGGGCTTTGACAAAAATGGCATAAAATACTGCTCCATATAATTTCAATAACTCGAACTATTCTATGTGACCTTTTGGCTGCAGCTTTAAAGGTGCCAGATAGGCATCACCTGTGTCTGAGGGATTTGTTCCTTTAAACCCATAAACTAGGGCTCAAGACCAGAAACACAGGATGATGGCTTGAATTCTGTCATCCTTGAACTTTATGAACCTCTCTGTCTCAGGAAATCCCTCAAATTAATTACACTGTTATCACCACAAAGCGCTGATAGAGGCCGATGAGCACTGGTCCCACTGCTTCCTCAGTGCTGGAGTGCCCTCCTCTGTCCCCATCAAGTGGTCACGCAGTGTCTTCTTGAATTCCTCCTGTGACTGTGAACTCACCACCCTTGGTCGCATCTGACCCGAACCCCCGATTCCTAGAGCTTGACCTCTTCAGACCGGCCAAGACGAGCCCACTCCCCTTCTTGTAACCGGCTGCTCCCCATCACCAGTAGGGCAGGCGAATCGCCCCCACCCTTGGGCTCCTCTCTTCACCCGCAGGTTGAACTTCCTTCCCCGAGCAAGTGGCCCTTGGTTTGAGAGAGGAAGACCGCTAGTTTTCCTCTCTCGAGGGAGATGCACCAGAACGGACTGGCCATCCTGCAAGGCTGACCGAGCCAGGCAGAGCACGACAACTCTCCCTTTCTCCTCCAGGGCTTTTCAGCACTTTCCACATTAGAATCGCCTGGGCAGCTTTTGAAAACAAAATGTTGTTTTCCAGGCTTCATCCTGAACAGTGAAATCAGAAATTCTGGGGCTGTTGTCTAGGTTCTGACATAAAAAAAATAGTCCAAGCAATTCTTCTGTATGGCCAGAATTCAGGACCACTGCTTTTGACACTCCGCACAAAGTCCTTGATTCCTGCTCTGCTTGGCCAGTGACCCATTGGAGTGTATACCCAGCCTGGTTGGGAGTGCATTTCAGAAAAGGAGAATCACTATTTGAGTATCTTTTATACGTAAATACTGAGCTAGGTACGTAGAGACATGACTGCTTTTGCTTTTCACTGTAAGTCATGTGTTTTGCCCCAGATTCACAGAGGAGAAAACCGTCCCCAATGACATCCAGCAATTCACAAATTAACTCAGCTCGACAAGGGACAGAATGGGGACTCCAGACCTGTTTGAGTCAAAGCCTACCTTCTTTTTATCCTGCCACGTTACTTCCCCGAATTTAATTAATGTAATAATTATCTATTAAGAATCAGTTCCTACCAGGTGCTAGACTGTCCCAGGCTGGCAGCTGTTGGGAGCTGGCATTTTTGGGGTGATCTGCCCAGCTCGGCGAGGATGACCAGGACGTGGAACATTGTCTTTTTTTCATTCCGTGATTTGTTTATAGGTTCGTTTTCTTGAAGGAAAAATCATGTCAATGTAATGCAGGCTTCGTGGGGAAATAAGTCTTTGGTATTTGGCTGTAAAATAAATGTCAGAATAAAATGTTTGAGAAAATAAAGAGCTGTATATGAAATCGCTTCCCACAGAGCTGCAGGATACTGATAGGCTGTTGCTGGCGTTTCATTATTTAAGGCAAATTTGGTGCCTAAGGAAGGAGCTGCTGTCCCTTGGCAGCTGCTGACCCCAGAGTCACGGTCTCCTTGCCAGGAGTGACGGCAGAGCAAATCCCCACAGCCTTGGCCACCGGGTCCGCCCCGCCCCGCTCCATAAACACCATCCCAGTCAGGCACGTGATGCGACCAGCAACCAGTGGCTCCGTGACTCTTCCCACCAAAGCTTCTGGAACAGACTCCAGTAGGTTGGCCACTCTTTTCACTTTAGCCTGACTAAGCTGCGGGCCACTTGAGGGGACTACTTAGAGGCTGGCAGTACTAGCCAGGGAGAAATAACAAGGTGAGAATGAGGAAAGTCCAGACAAAAAAGGGAGAGGAGAAACCGAGAGCAGGGGAGAAAAAATGATGAGAGGTGTTTGCAGAGCATGGAGGATGCTAGATGGGGTTCCCCTGGCCCGAACGCCCGCCTACCCAGCACCCAGCTCTTCCCCAGGCCGAAAGCAGCCTGTCCTTTAGACAGCAGCTGAGAATGCCCCTCTGGCATAGGGGCTTCCCCGAGCACCTGAGACAGGGCCACCGCTCCTCCTGTGCTGCCCCCACCCCCAGCCCTGCACTCACCTGGTCATGGGACACACAGCACTGCATCGATGTTGACTCCTCTTCAGCCCTCAGCCCTTCCTGACTGTGTCCTCTGGTGAGTGACAGGTGTGCCCGAGCTTGTGCACACCGCAGCACTTGGGGTATCCAGGAGCCTGGAGCCCTGAGCAGCCTGCTTTGGTTAGCCGGTACGTGGCAAAACTATGCTTCGAGTGCCATGGTGTAGAAACTGTTAGGGAACACCGTTCCAGACTGCTTCGTGAGTGACAGGAAGGAAGAGCGAAAGCAAGGGAGGGAGGCCGGCAGGCTGGCTGGCTGGTGGACCCAGGTGGGAACAGGTTTTCAGCAACTGGAGATAGTTGCGAACCACCACCTCCCAGGCAGTTCCGCAGCAGGGGCTGTGCGGGTCTGAAGCTGTGACACACGGCACTCACAGTCTCCTGCTCGTGTGGGCCGGACTGACCTGGTGGGAACGGTGTGGGCTTGGGAACCGGAAAGAGGGCCGTGTGAGTGCCAGCTTGAGGGCACGACCCGTTGGACCCCACCCGTGATGTCTACCTTCTCTGTGCCTCAGCCACGATGGAAACAGCAACGGTCTGGTTTTTAGGCTCACACGAGAATTACGAGATGAGGTTTTATAGAACTCTCGGCACACGGGAGACTCTCGGCATTTTCTCTGAGATGTTTACATTTTGTTCCCAAACCCCTCCAGGAACAGGTTTGCAGCACAAGGTGGTTAACACAGCTCAGTGCATAAGTCTCGGTAGTTGAACTCAAATCCTGGTCCCGTATTTATTAGTTCTGTGACCTCAGGCAAGTTACTGAACCCTCCCCAGCTCCTGTGTGTCTGCTTCGCTGCTGCTGCTGCTGTTGAGTCTGTGAAAGGTGGATAACTGCACCAGCCTCGCCCAGGTTTGTTCAGAGGATTGAATGAGTGTACGTGGGTTACAGAGGATGCCTGCTCATCATAAACACTCGTGTTCGTGTTCAGCCTTGCCACGATTATCCAGGAGGGAACGGCTGAGGGTGGCTGGGACTGATGCTGGCCAGACGCACTGGTCCAGGGCGCCACGGTGTTATTGCTCAGGAAACCCTAGAGCAGGGGTGTCGAACTCATTTTCACTGGGGGCCACATCAGCCTCGCGGTTGCCTTTAAAGGGCTGACTGCAGAGCTCCCTGCCCCTAGTTAAGGAGTGGTTACATTTATACAGTGCCAAAGTTACATTTAGCCCTTTGGAGGCAACCGCAAGGCTGATGCGCCCCCGGCGAAAATGAGTTTGACACCGCTGCCCTAGAGCATCCACGGCTGGGACCGTGTGTGGATGGGTTGGTGGGAGACGTAGAAAAGTTCATTTGCAGTTAATATATATTCATCTGTGCTAATTAGCACAAGCCCCAAAGCCTAAAATAATTAAGCAGGCCTTAAACACAAATGAGGCTGTAGGCTCCGAAGGATGTCGAGAACGCCTTTTTTGGATTATTGTTCTAACTGCTCTAAGAGGGGAAATGCCGACACACACTGAGGTTGTCTGTGAGCCAGCAGGTTCCGGGCCTGTGTCCGGAGCCGTAAAGGGGTTTGAGCACCAGACAGCAGGTGTTTGCTGTTGTAACGTTCCGCTCTTCGGAGCCCGCTGGGCGGTAGGCACTCTCCGAACACCAGTCTTTGCAAACCACCTGCACTCATATCCGAGGGCTGTCCTAACACCGTCCCCGAAACCGGGCGGCCTGAAGCAGCAGAAGTGTGTTGTCTCACGGGGCGGCAGCCCGCAGCTGCAACCCGGCTGTCAGCAGGGCTGCGAGCTCTCTGCCAGCACCAGGGAGGGGCCTTGTGGCCTCACCTCAGCATCTGGGTGTCTGTCAGCAGTTCCTGGAACCCCGAGCAGCGTACAGGCCACGGGCGTCATCTCCCCACGCCTTGTCACACTGTCTCCGGGACCACATCTCCCCTTCACGAGGCCACCCACCATGCCGGGTGAGGGCCCACCCTAAGGAC
>PVIA01013902.1:0-29585 GCA_004024845.1 Tonatia bakeri
AAAAAAAATAGATTTTATTTCACTTTTATAATTTCTTCTGTGGCGTTCTTCCTTCCTTTATGTGGAGCCAAATTTCTTTTTTTCTTTTTCTTTTTCTTTTTTGAGCCAAGTTTCTGTTAACATTTCTTACAAGACATCGACTGGCAACCAGTTCCCTCAATTTTCATTTATCTGAAAAGCCTTTATTGCTCCTTTACTTTTCAAAAATAATTTCACTGGATACAATAGCGTAAGTGGGTGGTTTTTTTCTCTCAATACTTTAAATACTTTACTTCACTCTCTCCTTGTTTGCACAGTTTCTAACGAGTAGTCTGATGTAATTCTTATCCTTATTTCTATGCAGATAAGGCTGGTTTCTTCCTCTGACTTCTTTCAAGATTTTCTCTTTGTCTTTGATTTTTTGCAGTGTCATGATGACATCTGTTTTAGTATTTATCCTAGTTGTTGTTCTCTAAGCTTCATGAATCTGTGGTTCATGTCTGTCATTAATTTTAGAACATTCTCGGTCATTATTTATCTTGCTCTACTGTCATCGACAATGACATACATAGGTGTGGTTTTCCTAGTGCTTATCCTGCTTCTTGTTCTTTAAGCTTCCTGGATCTGTGATTTGGTGTCTGGTACTAATCCAGGGAAATTCTCAGTCTTTGTTGTTTCAAATATTCTTCAGTTCCTTTACTTCTTTTCCTTCTGGTGTTCTCATTTCAGATGTGTTACACCTTTTGTAATTGTCCCACAGGTTGTGGATTTTCTGTTCCATTTTTTTTTCTTCTTTTTTCTCTTTCCATTTTGGGAAGTTTCTATTGACATAGCTCCAAGCTCACTGATGCTTTTCTTTCTTTCTTTTTCTTTATTCTCCATTTCTTTATTTAGTTATTTTTTAGACTTTTTATTTTATTGATTTATTTATTCATTTATTTTGTTTTGGAGGAAGGAGGGATGTTCCCCAAAGTCCTTTTTTTAACATTATATTTTATTGATTATGCTATTACAATTCTCCCAATTTTTTCCCCTTTGCCCCCCTCCACCCAGCACTCCCTACTCCCTCAAGTAATTCCCACACCATTGTCCATGCCCATGGGTCATGCATATAAATTCTTTGACTACTCCACTTCCTACACTGTACTTTAATCCCCGTGGCTATTCTGTAACTACCTATGTGTACTTCTTAATCTCCTCACCGCTTCACTCATTCCCCACTCTCCCCCACCTCTGGCAACCATTGAAATGCTCTCCATGTCCATGATTCTGTCTTTGTTCTTCTTATTTGCTTAGTTTGTTTTTTAGATTCAGTTGTTGATAGATATGTAGTTATTAATTTTATTGTTCATAGTTTTGATCTTCTTTTTCTTAGATAAGTCCCTTTAACATTCATATAATAATGACTTGGTGATGACGAACTCCTTTAGTTTCTTCTTGTCTAGGCAGCTTTTTATCTGTTCTTCAATTCTAAACGATATCTTTGCTGGGCAGAGCAATCTTGGCTGTAGGTCCCTGCTTTTCATGACTTTGACTGTTTCTTGCCAATCCCTTCTAACCTGCTAATTTTCTTTTGAGAAATTAGCTGAGTGTCCTATGGGAACTCCCCTGCTTTTCTCTTGCTGCTTTTAAGATTCTCTCTTTATCTTTAGACTTTGGCATTTTGATTATGAAGTGTCTTGGAGTGAGCCTCTTTGCATCTATCTTGTTTGGGACTCTCTGTGTTTCCTGGACTTGCATGTCTATTTCCTTCACCAAATTAGGGGAAGTTTTCTTTCATTATTTTTTTCAAGCAGAATTCCAATTTCTTGCTCTTTCTCTTCTCCTTCTAGAACACCTATGATGCAAATGTTGGAACTGTTGAAGTTGTCCCAGAAGCTGCTCACACTATCCTTATTTATTTTTTTTCTTGTTGTTCTGATTGGTTGTTTTTTGCTTCCATATGTTCCAAGTTATCGATTTGATCCTCAGCTTCATCCACTCCACTGTTGTTTCCCTGTAAATTGTTCTTTATTTCAGTTAGTGTATCCTTCATTTCTGACTTGATCCTTTTTCATGCTATGAGGTCCTCACTAAGTTCCTTGAGCATCATTGTAACCAGTGTTTTGAACTCTGCACCTAATAGATTCCTTATCTCCATTTTGTTTAGTTCTTTTTCCAGAATCTTGATCTGTTCTTTCATTTGGGCCATGTTTCTTTGTCTCCTCACTTTGTTTCTATGTATTAGCTACAGCTGCTATGACTCCCTGTCTTGGTAGCATGATCTAATGTAGTTGGTATCCTACAAGGTCCAGTGGCACAGCCTCCCCTATCACCCAAGCTGGGTACTCAAGGTGTGCTCTTTGTATGGGCTGAGTACACCCTCTTCTTATAGTTGAGCTTTGATTGCTTTTGGCAAGTCAATGGGAGGATGTACCCAGGCCAGTCAGCTGCAAGGACTGGTTGTGACCACTGACCACCAACCTCCACCCTCTGTAGAGGATCAACTGTGCAGGGGCAGTGTGGTGGTGCCCCAATGTGGTCTGTAGCTGTCCACTGGGTGCCCAGGCTCTGGGGTTACCCAGGAGGTGCAGGTCAAGGTCAGCTGTCACTTGTGTTCTTCCCAGGGCCACCCTGCATGAGCTATAAAGCAATCTGAGGTGGTTGCTATTGTGCTGTGCTTGGAGATTCCCAGGCAAAGCCAAGCTGTGAGTCTAGGCTGCTGTTCCTAGTACAAGGCCTGAGGCTGCTTAGCAAAAGGTATAGGGGCTGGGGGCTCACTGAGGCTGGGTGTTCTTGTTTGATAGGATTTAGGAAGTTTCAAGCATCAGCCAAGACCAGCCATTCAGATGGAAAAGTCATGGTTCACAGTTTGGCGGTACTGTAGGTTGGATGGTATGGAGTCTTGGGGTAGGCAAACAGTGTTAGCCAGGTTGATGGAGTCTCAGATATGGCACCAATTTTCTGGCTCTGTTCGGGGAAGGGTTTAAGTAAAGGGATAATGGCTTCTGTTCACCTTGATGCCAGACACTTGAGTTCCTCCCCGTATGCCACTGGTGTCTTTCAAGCTGCTACCCCAGTGCTAGAGCTCAGAGGAGTGAGTCTGGGTAAGTCCATGTGTGGGTTCTTTAAAGGGCACTGCTTAGGACTCCAGAAGTTCCTTCCACCAGCTCAGTCCTCACTAGTTTTTGAAGCCAGAAGTTGTGGGGACTTATTTTCCTGGCACTGGAACCCTGGGGTCCTGGTGTGGGACTGGGACTCCTTGCTCCCAAGATATCACTCCTGAATTTTTATCCACCACATGTGGGTGTGGGATGGACCCATTCTACATCTCTGCCCCTCCTACCAGTCTAGGTGGATGTGGTTTCTTTAATTCCATAGTTGTCCGACTTCCATTCTGCTTGGTTTCTGATGGTTCTGAGTGATGCTTGTTCTGTATTTTAGTTGTAATTTTGATATGGTTGTGCGAGGAGGCAAGCTGTGTTTACCTATGCTGTTATCTTGACCAGAAGGCTTCACTGATGTTTTTGGGACCAGTCTACTGATGAATCCATCAAAGGCATTTTTCATTTCTGTTATCAAGATTTTTTCATTTCTAGTATTTTGTTTTGACTCTTTCTTAGTATTTCTATCTCTCTGCTTACATTATCCATCTGTTCTTAACATGTTGTCCATTTTCTCCATTAGAGACGGTAGCATATTCATTGTTGTTCTTTTTAATTCCCAGTGTGATAATCCCAAAATTTCTGTGATCTCTGAATATATATATTTGATATTTACTCTGTAACTCATGATTTTTTGTTTGTTTGTTTATGTGTTTGTTTTTCTGGGAGCAGTTTCCTGACTGCTAGGAAATACCATTTTCCTTCTGTTGCTTTTTCAGCCATTCCAAGACTTTTACAATGAGGTTTTTTTTTTTTACATTAAATCTCTCTCTGTTTGGAATATCTAGAAAGACCCTGTTTCCCATTTAGATATTGAGTAGGAAAATAGATGGAGTAGGGCCCTCATCTGTGGGTCTCCGGGGTGCCGTGCCTGGGCAGCCAAGAGTTCTTAATACAATTGGAGCAGAATATATTCAGAAATATGTGCCTTGGGAGCAGCAAAGACATAAAAGTTGTCATGCAGTACAAATGAGAAAAGGAAACAAGAGTTTTAATCATGAAGTTGCTGGTGCTCTTATCTTGCTCTTAACTGCTGTTTAGCCTCAACATGATTTACACAGCTGTTAAATTAAATGTGGACTCTGTGCCATCTTCTTAAAAAGTTTTTTTTTTCACATTATGTCTTTTAGTAGCAATGGATAAATAAACTGTGGTACATCTGTACAATGCAATATTATTCAGCGTCAAAAAGAAATCAGCTATCATGCCATGAAAAGACAAGGAATAAACTTAAAGGCATATCACCAAGTGAAAGAAACTAATCTAAAAAGTCAATATGCTCTGTGATTCCAACTATATGACATTCTGGATAACACAAAACTGGGGAGACAGGACAATGATTCATTGTTGCCAGGCGTTTCTGGGGAGGGAAGAATGAATAGGAAGAGAACAGGATCTTTAAGACAGTGAAATTATACTGTGAGATACTATAATAATGGATACATGTCATTGTACATTTCTCAAAATCCATAGAACATCCAACACAAAGAGTAAAAACCTAATATAAACTAGTCTTTGGTAATAATGTGTCACTCTAGGTTCCTCAATTGCAACAGATGCACCACTCTGGTGGAGGATACTGATAGTGGGAAGGCTTTGTCAGGCAAAGCGTGTATGGGAAGCCTCTGTACTTTCCACCCAGTTTTGCCGTGAACCTAAAATTTCTCTTAAAAAGCTAAAGTTGTTTGCAACAACATAGCTAGATCTTGAGAGTATAATGCTGAGAAAAATAAGTCAGACAGAAAAAGTTGAGAATTATATGATTCCATTCATATGCAAGACATAAAACTGAAAGGAACAAGTGAACGAACAAGAAGAACAAACGACCACTCACAGACACAGACAACAGCACAGTGGTCAGCAGAGGGGAGGGGAGAGGGAGGGGTAGTAAAGGGGAAAGGGGTCAAACACGTGACAGAAGATCATCTGACTTTGGGTGGTGGACACACAATGCAATATACAAATCATGCATCATTGAAACCTATATAATCGTATTAACCAATGTTTCCCAAATAAATTTAATAGAACAGAAAGAAATCTAAAAAAAAAATTGTGCCCGGATGGGTGGCTCATTTGGCTGGAGTGTTGTCTCATGCACCAAAAGGTTGCTGGTTTAATCTACGGTCAGGGCACACCTCTAGGTTGTAGGTTCAACCCCCAGTCGGGGTGTGTACAATAGGCAACCAGTCAATGTTTCTCTCTCACATCGATGTTTCTCTTTCACATCGATGTCTCTCCCTATCTATCTCCCTCCCTCTCAAAAACCAATAAAACCTATCCTCAGGTGAGGACTTAAAAAAAAAACTAAACCGTTATATTCACAAGGATGTTGTATAAAAGTGCTCAATTTAGGGATAGAGTCTTTGGTTTATTGATCCACAAAACAAAAACAAAAATTTTCTCACAAATTTCCTCTTCTCATACATACCCATGAGAGTTAAAGCATTATCAGAAATAAAATCATTGGTTGCATTATCCAGCAAGCAAGACTGCTCCTTAGGCAGGTTTTTAAATCTTCTGTTTTCCCAGAAATTATTCCTCCTACAAACATCACAGAAAATGCAAATTTAGCTTTGTATTTATATAAAGAGAAGGAGACAAAGAAATACAGACCAATATACACACACCATCTTGGAATGTAGCCTCTTGCAAACACCATTGTGTTTGCTTCTTCATGCTGAATCAAGACCACAGGGACGATCAGAAGTGAAACTAAATGACAGAAAGATAACAATACGGTTGAGTAGTTTATTACTTGTGCCATTCTGGAAAAGTAAGTTGTACGTCAAAGGAATAACTAATAGTACAACTGAATAACAGTGTACATATATTGTTTATTTCAAGGAAAATGAATTACTTTAATGCCATGAAACTACATTTCATAATTATCCTTTAGGTCAACAAACAAAATTACACGTTTCCTTTTTCACAATCTGACTTTTCTACAACTATACTTCTCAGTCCCTGCTTCTGTCATGGCTAAGGGTTGTAAGCAAGAGAAGCCGAATGAATATTCCAAATGAATAAGCAAAAGAAGAATATTTCAATGCTAAACAGGTCACAAACTCCTTCGGAGGGCTGGAGAACCAGGCTTGAGATGAACTCCCAGAAACTGTTCCCAAATCTGCACTGCAGAACTAGTCTGTCTGATTAAGAAACTGTTGCCACCACGCAATAATTATGTAGTTCAAAACCACTGCCACTTCCATGCCAGGAATTCTACCTCTAAAGAAAGAGAATAAGTTCACCATTGGTATTAGTCAGGGTCCTCTATAGGAAAAAAAGAGAGAGAGAGTTGGGTGGTGGGGGCAGAGTGGGAGGGAGAGGGAGAAGATACAGAAACAGGGATAGAGACAGGGTAGAAGTCTGCTCGTGTGATTATGGAGGCTCGGTAAATCCAAAATCAGCAAGGGTAATCTGGCAGGGAACAGCCTTATAGTCTGTTCAGGCCTTTAACTGATAGGATGAGGCCCACCTACACTGGAAAGGAAAACATGCTTTATTCAAAGTCCACCAACTAAAATGTCAATCTCATAATAAACATCCTCACAGAAACTCCAGAATAGCATTTGATGAAATATCTGGGTACTGTGGCCCAGTCAAGTTCACACATAAAATCAACCCTCACACCAACCCAACGCCCTTCTGTTACCAGCTGTTGTGTCAAAATTTGGTGAAGACATGTTGTGAGTGGCACAGTGAATCAGCGGGTGTCCAGGCCAGGAAGAGGCTGCACGCTCCAAAGGGTAATTACAGAGTGTTTATTAGGACGACTGTTTACGGTGATGTGGGCACAGAGGGTGGCACGTCCAAGGACCAGGAACAGGGAAAACTGTGACTGCCCCTACATCTGAGGGGCCAAGGGGAACAGTCAGTAGACATAGTAGTTGTTGGGGTTTTTTCTTTTCTTTTTTTTTTTAGAGCTCTGGGGGACTTCATTGAAAGCACCTCTCCTGTACCAAAGGGATGCTGAGCTTTTTTCCATCATTGGCAGGTGCCACAACTGGTGGTCCTTCTATTGCTGCTAGTTGGTAGGCCAGACTACACTGACCACAGTAACCACAAGCAGTAACAAAATCATTGCTCTCATCCCACAAGATGCAGACTGTCTGTCTACCCTATCCACACACCTGGTTTCAGTGCGAAGCTTCTCACCTGTCTTCTCCACTTGTCTTCCCCACCTGTCTTCTCCACCAGGCTGCCAAGGTCATCAGTGATCTCTAGGACTCTCTACTAGCTCCACTCCCTACTCCTGGGGCAGCAACCACAGTCAGCACTACTAGGCATAGATGGACTTGGGGGAATCAGTGTCTCAAACGCGCTCTCACTCCACAATCTCCTCCTTCCACTGGCTAAACCCAACCAGAAGCCAGAGGCAGGGAAACCTTGGTGACATAGTCCATGCACATCAGCCTCCTGTGGGACAGAGTAGGAAGGGGAGTGAATGGAGAGGCACAGACAGAAGAAGCCCATCCCCCACAGCCTGGGTCACTGGCCTGAGCACCAACCGTGAGACACACCAGGAAGCTGAGGGCCAAAAGGTAAGATTTAAAAGAAGTGAAATTTCCAAAACAGAAGAAAAGTATTCCAGTGATACAGATGCTGATGCTGATGTTGATGTTGATGCTGATGCTGGGTAAATACAAATAAGACAATTGTCTGAACTTCATCAATCGGGTACACCCTAAAAGTCACAGACATCTTCGAGCACTAGCCACTGCTGTGGCACACCTCTCTCCAATCTTGGAAGACTCGAAAACAAGGACATTCATCATACAAGGCTTTTCTCTCCTGTTCAAAAATGTGTCGTGTCTGGGACTCTAAGCCCTTTGCATTTTCTCCAGACCTACAAGTTTTCCCTTGAAGGACATTGGACATTTTCTGCAGTCATCTGAGGAAAACAAACAAGAAACAAGCAAGCTTGCACACAAATAAAAAGCCCCATTTTAGCAAAGATAGTCTGAATTTGTAGGTTAGCACCCAAATCTCCAATTTTATCTTAGAAAGAGTCACGGTCAAAGGATGCTGGCCAGCATCAAGGAAAGACTCCGAAAAAGGACACACAGCTGCCTCCTGCTGTCCTCACATCCTCGCTTTGGTCATGAGTCACCCATTTGCAGTTTGGGGGCAGTGGAAACTAGCATCAGCCCTTCCTCCAGGTGTTTTCTAAAAAAACAAGACACCTATGCAAATACAACCTTAAGGTCCAGAGCTTTCAGTCCAGTAGCCCTACTTGTAAAAATAGACCAAGGTCAGAAATTGCAACTGGTGACCTAGAGTCCACTCAGACCCACAGAAGTATATCATCAAGCCTGCATGGTGTTTACCCATACTGAACTTAATATTGTTTTTTAGTTGTCATATTTAAAAATTAAGAAATTCATAACCAAAAGCCAGATTGCCAGCTTCTTTTAAAATTTAGGATGCTCTGGGGAACCTGAGCCCATGTTCCAACAGGGCACCACGCAGCAAGAGCTGAGAAATAAATACCTGACTCCTTTTTCTAGGACGTGAGCTCTTCAAGTCACCACCTCTCTGTTCCCTGGAAACTGAGGTTAACCACGAGTGACTGATTGTCATCATAATTGTGCTTTTGTTTTTCTTAAAGTTGGAAAGAAAACTATTTCTCACGCATGTTTCTATCAAAACGGAAGAAATTAAAGAAAAACTAAGAGAACCACACGTTTCAGAAAGTGGGGAGCCTATTCTTGTGCTCAGAGGATGCAGCCTGCTTTACCCATAGATGCTTTCTTTTGGTGTGGGCCCAAGGGATTGTGGGACTGTGATACCTGGTGTGTCCTGGCTCCTTTGGAGCCACATTAGCCTTTGGTTCCTTATTTGGTTTGACTTGCTTTTCAAACCCTAGACATAAATTGTTTTCATTAAAAGTGCTACATGCCACCTGCAAGAATGGGGATGTCCAGTTTCTTATTTATTGATGCGTATCCATTCGACAAACAATTAGGGAGCACTTATGGGCAAGGCACTCACACACCAGAGACACAGCGATGAGAAAGACTGACAGGATCTTGGCCCTCGTGGAGGAACCCTTCTCTGTCCAGCTGCTTCCCAGAAATGATTTGGAGGACATTATAATGTAGAGGCCTCATTTTTCAGTGAGTGACTTCACAGCTTTTTCTTAAGCCAGCACAATGACCTGGAAAAGTACCCTTGCATATGGTCCTAAGAGTCGCTTTCTGTGAGAAGAAAGCAGACAAAGAGGGAGAGAGGCCAAAATTATTTCACTGACAAGGCCCCAAATGTTCTCACTACTGTATCAGTCAAGGTAGGCTGTTGTGCTGTGGTAACAAGTGACCTCAGTTTCAGCGGTTTAGTTTCTAGTCTGTCCCGGATCAGCTGTGCCGCTTCTCCATGTCAGCTGCCCCCTGCAACTGGGCTGATGGAGTAGCCTCTTTCTGTGACCTGGCCCCTTTGTGGCAGGAGGAAAGAGCTGGAGTGGAACTGCACAAAAGCTCTTAGATCTTCTGCTTGGAAGTCTCACACCTCACTCTTATTCCCATTTCTTTGGACAAAGCAAACCTTACAGCCACACTTGACTTCAAAGGGGCAGGGTTATATAATCCTCCAGCAGGAAGGGCAGCACAGGGAGGGAGGGCACTTCAGGGAAGGACAACTGACATTCTGAGCAATACACAATCTACCACAAATGGTCAGCCTTGGCCCCTTGGGACCAAAATCAAAAGAGAGTTTGAGCATTAAAATCATATCTGCAAGACAGCGAGTCTCCAGCTAAAAAGTCAAGTGAGCAAAGGAAGTAAAGCTCAGAATCGATTGTGTCCCCGTGTCCTCGCTGCAACGGTCCTGGCGGCAGGTTTTCCTCACAAAGCAGAAGGTTGCCCACACTGTGTATCATGACCTGCATCCCAAGGTCAAGTTTCCCCAGCCTGCTCGTCATAGCACAGTGACTGAACAGGGAGCCTAGACAAATTGGTTTTTTTTGGTGGGGCTATTCAATACCTTCCTGACTCAACTGATTGATGAATAATAACTTCTAAAATTAGCTCTGCATTTCATTATAGTCTGAAATGAAATTCACTCAGCTTACCTGAAATCCTGGAAAATGGAAATGATGAACAAATGACCTTTAAGGCCCTAAAATTGTCTTCCTCTCAAGTTGTCTCTCAGGCATCACACGTGGGGGTGGGAGGAGGGCTCATTTCCTTTTGTAGAGCCTCTCTTTCTCCCACAGCCTCCAAGAGCACCCACAGGTTTGCGATCTTAACCATCAGAAAGGTCTTAGTTCTTTCTTTACCCCCTTTAGTAGGAGATAAAACTTGGCAATTGAAGACTGTAATTACTTTCCACCCATGCTCACTCTTACCTTTTCTCTCTAAAAATCACCAATAGAAACTGTAAAACACAGATGGGAGAAGGCCGCTGTGTGATCCCTAAAGATCTGGGGCAGGAATGAGAGGGCTGTGAATACACGAAAGCCTGGCAGGCAGGAAAGGAATCTTCTTGTCCCCCGAGAGGAAGGCACTTAACCCCAATGGAGGTGAAGAGGGCGAAGGAATCCTGCGACTTTTAAAGCAAACAACGGGATCTGCAGACTATCTGAGTCACAGTGTTTTTTATTTGCTTGCTTTCAGTCCCAAAGAGACATAAATTCAAGGCCCCCAAATCATGTCACTATAGACCACTGAGTGTTAATTCCATGGGAAAAACACAATTAAAAATAGAAATAGTGTTATTATGTATCTAAGAACCTTTTGTCAGGATCCAAAAGTGGGTGGCCAAATGAGCTTTCTCAAATTTAAGCTTCTTAACCCACATTACCACTTCCTTTACCACTGATTTCTAAACTCAGCAAGTATTTACCAAGCATCCGTAGGCTGTAAAATGACTTTAGATGCAGAATTTACTTACCCACCAGGCAATGAAGCATTTGCCTCATGTCTACCTCTGAGCAGGTATATATGCAGACAAACCAGTTAAATACACAAGATCTCACGCAGTCTTAGGTAAATCCTTCCCATAAAACATGAGAAGATTTGCATTTTTATTAGCTTGATTACTAACAGGAAAACCTAGAAGAACCCTGATAGAAAAGCCTAAGGGTAAAGTGGAAATTTGCCTTAAAGCCATACTATAAAGATGGTCTTATACAATGCAAAAACGGACACTATCTAAGATGCAAGTGCTACAGTCAGAAAAGAAAGAACAGCAGGCATAAAGGCAGCCCACACACAATGAAGGGGTAAGTGCTGGAGATATAGACATGAAGAGGATGGGTACAATTCCCATCCTTCACAGGACTAATAGTCCATGGGGAAAGATAGACAAATATTTAGAAATTTGATGAGCATTGTGGAATGAGAGCTACACACAGCTGTGGAATACAGAACTAACATTTAATATTGGGGAGTCAGAAAAGGCTTCCTCGAGGAAGTACCTTGGAAGCTAAGACATAAATGATTTGTAGAATACTAATTAGAAGCCATGGCAGCTCATATTATTGCCCATGGAGATTCTCACTCTTGTCAGCTCCTCAGCTTTCCTCCCAAGAAGCTCCCACCAAGCGTGGTGCCTCCCAATCATCAAAGCTCAGCAACAAACCACCCACCTGCTTTTATTAGGCAGCTGTCAGAAAGGGAAAGAATTTTCCTTTTTCCCTGGTAGGTCCTTTTGCTCATCTAATAATTAAACTGACATAAGACAGATTAACAAGAGAAAAAAATGAATTTACTTTGGTAAAGATGGAAGCCCCATAAAAATACAGGACTCAAAAGCAGCCAGGCAGGTGAAACTTAGATACCATCATGAACTAAGGAATGGGATAGGGACCTGGACCTCAAAGCAGAGGAGGGTAATTTATAGAATGGGAAGAAGACCAGGTGTTTGGTAATTAGATGTTTGCCCTGCCACACAGATGGGTCATTCAGATAAAAAGAGCTGACCTCCGGAAATAGCCCTCTCTGATTTTCTGGGCCAGTCTCTTACCCAAAGCCTTTTAGGTCATTAAGTGAGGGGTGAAATTTCTCTTGAGTATGTTAAATCTGGTTTGCCATCAGCTCAAAACAATCCACATGCCAAATGGTGTATTTGGGGGTCACGTATCATGCCCCCCTTCACAGGTAATAAGACAAATGGAGAAATGAGTTGAGGACCGTTTTTAGTCCAAAAAACTTCAAATGGAAAACCAGCTCACAGAGTGAGCTAATTTGGATTCTGTAAAACACTCAGTTGCTAACTTCTGCCAAGATCACGGGTAACTACACCTTCTCCTTCCCCCAATCAAGAAGAGTGCCCTGTTTTTCATACAGGCTTTTAAAAATAATGAGGTACAAAGCTGTAGTTTTATAAATGGAACCAGAGGAGAAACTTCTTGTCAATTGTTTGACAAATGTATTTCAAAACTTTCCTTTAAGATTGGAGCAAGGAGAAAAATAACAGCATGTGTTATCAATGATCAATATCATTCTTACATTTGAAGATGAAATTGTACGTCGCTTTTCTAAAATGTCACGGTGGAGTCAGAATGGGAGTATTTGATCCCGTATTTCTCATTAAGGAGCAATTATGCAGTTTAAGCAGCAGTACTCTAGTCGGCAAGCAGATGCGTGCCGTTTGAGCGGATGGACAAGGCTGGTATGGAAAACCCTTAGCAAACTGATTACAAGCAGGACGGCTGCATTAGTGTTACCAATCTGTCTTCCGAAGATACGTGAGCATAACAAATAAAAGCATTCTTTGCTATAATTCTCATAATTAGGATGTCTGTTTCTTCTGGGGGTTATTTTAACCACATGGAGTGTCTTCTTCATTAGCTACTTAGAAAGAACTTGGGACAGACCCAAGAAGGCCACGAGAAATCCTATCTGTGACCGAAGTGTATTTGCCTATAGCGTGGTTATCACAAGGACATCTGGCTGCCTTTTCCTTTTCCCTGTGATAGGTGCCACTTGTCCCCATCCCGCTGCCAAAGGAAATTAACCCAAGTTCTCTCTACTAACCTTGAAGGCATTCTATTGATCAAAGCCACCTTAGCTGAGTCACATTTCTTATTCAGCCCAAAGCAAACCCACTAAGGAGCCTTGTCTATAGAAAGTGTTCACTCAACAACCAGAGAGTCCTTCGTTAGGTTAAAAAAAATAAAAGGCCATATACGTATTTCATTCCTGGTGCTCTGTGGTCCGTGTCAACAGACAGAAAGACTCCAGGGGAATTTGTTTCTGGCCTTTTTTTTTTTAATAAATGTAACTATAACTTAGAATTTGGGGATCTACAAGTCTAGAAGTGAACTCCTGGGTAACCTTACAGGTTGTGATACATTTATTAGGTGGGAATAGAAGTGTATGAGTTATGTCTTAGTGTTCTGGGGAAAAATACCTCTTGAGAAAATTGTAGTAAAGCAACAGGACTTTTTACTTTGTTTTTTGTTTAAAAATAAATAACCATTCTGAGAGGATCATGGTACATTTTGAGACTTTTGTCCTGAGATACCTGTATTTTACCTTATTTGTAATGTGTCTTGAACAATTATTATTTCTACCATCCATATGATATAGGGATGGTAACAATGTTTCCACGGGAGCTACTAGTCATCAAACTAGTCAGTATACTTTATTTTCTCCAAGTATTCGTAAAGCATTTTTTAAAATTGATTTCTTAGTTATGAATCAGTTGGATCCAGTGAAACACAATGAGTATTCGACACTTAAGTCAGTTTTCAGCATTCTACAGTTTGTGTTAGGTTCAGCCATTCTTCCAAATAATATGCCAGCATATCCTTTGGATGACCTACTGCATTTCTTTTTTGACCTTCCCCCAACGAACACCAGGAAAAAAAATTCCCCCAAAAGCCAGATTTAAAATATAAATATTAGCTGATAGACTGTCAACTTTCCAAATGTCAGCAGGACAAATAAAAGGCTGCAGACTGATTATTGGCAGCAGCAGGGACGTACACAATGACCCCAGTCTTTCTGAAGGGCTGTCTTTTGTCATCTACCTTGTCCCAGACCCTGCTGAAATGATCCAAGCTCAGATTCCATTTGAGATATTTACAATTCGTTTCCGTTTATGTAATTCTCTTCTTCAAAATGACTAATGGTCTCTCTCTTTCCTCCTTTCCACTATCTCTCTCACCATTCTCTAGAGGTTTTGGCTTCTAGGAGAAACATGACTGAACTATTCAGAAGTTTGTTCGTGTTTCCAACCAAAAAAAAAATGCTCTCATATTTTCATACAGGAAGTTTTCCTTCATGATACTTCCAAATCTTTTCAGTTCTCCATTATGTTCTCAATTATCCACACTTTCTTTGCGATTTACTTTTCTGTGAAGATTCATAAATATCTCAAACGTTCTTATTGTTTTAATGCAGCATTAAAGATTTCCCTAAGGAAACGTATAAGAAATATTACCCTTCCTACTCATTGACCGTCCCAAACAAAATCTCTCAGTTTAAAATATCCCAAATACAAGAAATTGTTCTAATTTTCCCTCTGAACATAGGGCTTTTGTCTTCAGGAGTAAGAAATGGAGGGCTGAGCAACCAGGGGCAGAGAGCTACTTGTATTTTCACTTGGACTAGGTTTCTATTGATTATGAAACCTTCACAACTTCCTGGCTGGCGTAGCTCAGTGAGTGCGGGCTGCAAACCAAAGCATCACAGGTTCGATTCCCAGTCAGGGCACATGCCTGGGTTGCAGGCCACGGCCCCCAGCAACCGCACATTGATGTTTCTCCCTCTCTCTCTTTCTCCCTCCCTTCCCTCTCTAAAAATAAATAAATAAAATCTTTTAAAAAATCTTTGAAAACTTTTTAAAGAAGAAGAAAACTTCACAACTTAAAACAATACGAATTTATTTTTCCATACTCAGAAGTCTGATTTGGTTTGACTGGCTTCTCGACTCTGGATTCCATGTGGCTCAAGTCAAGATGGCAGCCAGGTTCATTCCTAACCGGAGGATCTGGGGAAGAACCTGCTTTCCAGCTCAGGCAGGTTGTTGCCTGGGTTCATTTCCTGATGGTCGCAAAACTGAAGCCCCAGTTTCCTTGCTGGCTGTCAGCCACGGGTCAGTTTCAGAGCTTCCAGGCAGCCCACATTCCGTATGGTGGTACCTCCTTGCAATAGCTGGTCCAATTCCCTCACTCCCAGCCTGAGAAAGTTCTGTCTGTGAGGCCTCATCTGACTGGATTGGGCCCACTTAGATAATCCAGGGTGATCTACCTTAATTACCTGTGAAAGTCCCTTTTGTCATGTGACATATTCACAGGATCCAAAGATTACAGCTTAGTCATCTTTGGGAGGGGGCGTTATATGAATTGTATATTTTTCCTTGTATTTTGAGTTCATACCATTTGTATGTATTAGCTATTCAAAAATTAATAAAAATCACAGAAGAGGACATATGGAACAAGACTATGACAACATTTGTGGAAGTTGTAACATATTTGCTGAGTGCTCACCAAGTGACAGGCCCTGTTCAAAGTGCTGTATAGGTATCACCAATTTAATCATCACAGCAATATCATCTTGATTTCACAAATGAGGAAACCCAAGTCCAGAGGGGTTCAATGTTTGCCCAACATCACACAGCTCATGCGTGTGACAATGTTACACACGCAGAGGTGGCTGACACCACCAGAGCCTGCTTCTAACACTAGGCAGCCCTGCCCACCAAGTCCCCAGCCGTGGGAAGCTCTCCTCTAATTCCTCCTCCATCTCTCCCTCTTACAGAGATTTCTCTAGGGAAATAAATGGCTGAGGAAGCGCCTTGAAGTGCACTATGTTTTATGAGAGCCCGGGGAAAGCTTTCTTGTTCTAATAGATCAACACCTTTGTACAAGGCATTTTCCTGCTGCCCGTCCCAGGCGGGAGAGAGCCGGCGGCCACCACCACAACCAGCAGGGTGGGCTAGGCAAGGAAAGGCACTGGGTGCAATTTGTAGAGGTGGCAGGCTACAAATCACCTCCCTGACTATCTCTACCTGCTTCTAAGTACCACATCTATCTATGACCCCAACGGCCACCAAGTAGCGGCCTGCTGGTCTTCTAAGGCCTTCTGCCCAAGACCACCCCTCAGCTAACAGGAGGCTCCATTTTACCTCTGCCTACAACAGCATGCCATTGCAGAAGGGGGTGGAGGGCAAAGAACAGAGCCCCCCAGCAATCCCCTCCGTACACACGCTTCAGGCATCCTGCCCAGCACACATGGAATTGAGCTCTATTTTTCCCAATGACACAAGTCGTTGATGTTCATTGAAGAAAATTATATATTATACAGTGAGCAAAGGGAAGAAATTAAGTTACCATATCTCTCCACCAGCACAAAGCCACTGTAATATATTGGTGTATGTGCCTCCAGATGTATATGTGAGTGTGAGTGTGTGTGTGTGTGTGTGTGTGTGTGTCGTGAGAGAGAAAAACGAGGCAAAGAGAAAATTAATTGCATTCTTTTTCTGGAAAAAGTAGAATCATCCTATATTTAGTTTAACACGATTTTATTTATATTTGTTATTTTTGTGAACATTTTTTTCCTATCAGTAGACACCCCTCTACGATGATATACTCTTACAGTTCAAAAGTGGTTTTTGAAAGTAATTTAAACTGAGTAACACACGTTCATTGAGGAAAAATTAGAAAACACAGTTAAGCAAAGTAAAATTGTAATTCTACCACGTGAGGCTGAAATCCACATCCATCATGAGCATTTCCACCTTCACCGTTTCTGAAAACACACTCTTCCAGCCCTCCAAAGTTGAACACGGTTGCCAAGATGTGCTAGACAAGGTTTTACTAGACACACTTTTGCTAGACAGGCAGCAGCAAACAGAAGAGCAGCTAGACTTTTGCTCACATCCTTCATTATTTCCTGAAAACTAAGTTAAGAAGTGCTGGGTCAGAGGATATGTCCATTTTTAAGCCCATTGATCAATATTGCTAAATTGCTTTTAGGGAGAGGTTCCAGGGCTTGGTTTGACCAAGCCCCCTGACCAACCGTGGGTGGTATAATTTTTTTTAAGTCTTTCAGGCATCCCATACAAAACAGTTCAAAAGAACAAAGCTCTTCTGTGTCTTATTTTGGGAGTTCAGCTCTTGTAGCTTTTCTGGCATAGTGTTTTAATTAGACCCTGGCCCACTGTGAGGGGCAGATATGTTCTTATGCAGGAAAAATGAAAAGACACATACATTTAGAAGGAGCAAATGATGAAATTACAAAGGAAAAGACTCCGGTGAAGAAAGAAATAGGATGCCCTTTGAACTGTTTCCAGAAGGAAATAGAGTCACCTTCATTTTGATTTTGTTTTCTTCAGTGTCCAGTCCCAAGGACTGCATTTGTAACTTTAAGACTGTGGTATCAGATACCAATTTTAAAAAAACTAACAGGCTCTAGACACTCTGAGTACCTCAGCACAAAGAAAGGGAAACACAGGAATATTCCATGCGCTTCTCTTTTGCTCTGCTCATCAAAAGACAAAGCACCTGTTCAGAAGGTTCGTCTTTAAGAAGCTCTTTCTGTCTTTTGTGGTTTGGCAAAGCACTTAATCTACCACATGGGGCTCAGTCCAGCAAAGGCATTGGCCCATTTCCAGCAATTATCTGAGAAATTCTATTTCAAACACTGAATCTCTTGTAATCAACTTGCAAATCCCAGTCACCCCCAGCAGTGAGCAATCACAGGTAGGTCTGATGGGAGCAGTGATTGCGTTTCTGAGCCCAGAGACCTCTCTCCATCAGCTCTCGCCTGGAAATCCCTGGCGTCTCCTGTCTCCCGGTAAGTTTCACTGTTTACAGAGAAGGTATCTGAATGAAGAAGGAAATGATGCCCAGGTCCTGGAAGGGCTGCTGAGTTGAGGCCAACTCCTGCTGTGGCCCTGGAGCTGGAGCTTGTGGAAGGGAAACCATTACTCAGGAAATAGATAACATGTCCTGTTCCCTAGCATCGTCACATGCCTGGCTTGACCAGGTATGTTTCTCCCAGCAGCTCCAGCAGTGATACTGCTGTGTCTGCCACCTCTGAGTAACTGATTCCCTTGTGAATTTGGCTTTGGTGCCAGCAACTATTTTAAAGTGACATTTACCCAGAGCTCCTAGTTTAACCCCAGCAGTGCAGCCCTTTTGGCACTGCTGAAAGCTGCCATCTCACTGAGCAAAAACCCCAATGGCAGTGCTCTGAGTACCCAGCAGGTATGCAGGCCGCATTATTACAAGTGGAATAGATCAGCTCTTAACTGTGGCATGGAAAGCTCATTCATTTGGAACATCTGCACATTAAAAAACCACATACCAGGTAAAAAATTCTTTTCCTTTGTAGGCGAATCTAGAAAAGACTATCACAGAACTTACCATTTTATGTTATGGATTAAAAAGAAAAAACTTATTTCTGCTTTTTTGAACGTGCTGAAGTAGAAGGGGGAGAACAGAGGTCCTCTAAATTTGCCTTTTAAAAATGAGGTCTCACCTCCAAACACTGCCGGCACAGTTACTCTAGAACACTTTACCGAAAATTAATTCTCTCTATAGAAATAGTCATTGAATTCCAACCAAGTTACACTTTTAAAAATAGCTCATATTTATGTTCTCATTAAACCCGGCAGAAATGCCACAGGCATTTTTTTGAATCGGGTCAGAAATTGGGGAATCCGTTGTTGCCGACAATACCATTAAGCACATCTGCCAACAATTCAGCGCCTCCCCGCTTCACGCTTCTCTGAACAGCAGGGAATGTTCAGCATTGTCACAAAGCTGCTTTCTGGGGCTTTGCTAAACAAGCATCTTCTACCTGCATTGTTTTCCAGGCTCCCCCCTACCCCCACGCTCCATCCTGCAAAGAGAGAGAGAGAGAGAGAGAGAGAGAGAGAGAGAGAGAGAGAGAGAAACTCTACCTACCTATTCTTCTATCTACAAAGATTCCTCCCATAATTTGTTATTAGTAAATGAAGTCCTGATTCCCCTTAATTGAAATCTTAAGATTTGTGCCTGAGAATACTTGCATGGTGTTTTTGCTTGGGTTGTGTAGTCTGTTAAACATTGAGAAATCGTATCAGGCAAGAGTTGCTACTACACGCTCTGACACTGATGCAAAGCGTGCCACAGGCCAGGTTGCTCTGAGGGGTGGCTGACCCTGTCCACGCCCACAGAAAGCCAGAAGGGTCTGGGAGTTCATGCTACTACCTCTGCCCTCAAAATTGGTCTGTATCCACTAGCCAAGAATATGAAAACCTAAGGTCAAGATAATTCTGAGACATCATTCGGACTTCCTCAGTGGAATCAGGCTGGAGATACCCACAGGGTTTTGCTTGAAATCTTACCCCTATTGGGTTTCTTCCTGTTTCCATCACCTATCGCTGCATAACAAACTATCTCAACCTTCAGTTACCTGTTGCTGCTTAACAAACTACCCCAAAATCAGTTATCTATTGTATAAAAAATGACCCCAAACCTCAATTATCTATTGCTGAATAAGAAATAACCCCAACGCTTAAAACAGCGGTTGTTTCATTTGCTCATTATTCTCCTGGTCAGGAGTTCAGACAAGGTCTGGTGCGGATGTCCATGATGTTAGGGGACCTCAGCTGGAATGGCTCAAGTGATCGGGGAGCTGGATGGGGTGGCTTAACTGGTGTCTTCTGTCACTGTCATCTGGGTTCCTCAGTTCTTCATGTCACTAGCTGGGATTTCTTCACAGCTCGGTGATCTCAGGGTGGTGGAGCTTCTTACATGGCAGCCAGCTACCCTTAAGGACAAGAAGAAGCTGCTAGGCCTCTTCACCGATAAGCCAGGAGTTGTCTCAGGGCCATTTCTGCCATGACTGCTGTCTGAGGCAGGTCAGAAGGCCAGCTCTGCTGGGAGAGGGGTAGAGTGCACCTTGGCCACGGGAGTGGCGTGTGCACACAGGGAGGGAAGGAAGGAATGGAGAGCAGCCAATTTTGGAGAGCAGCTTGCACGGTCCCCTCCCTTGTCCTGCCCACTCCCTTACAGGTTCCTCCTGGGAGAACTTTCTAATTGAAAACACTTGTACTGGTACCCAGTCTACCTCTGGGGAACCTGACCTAAGACAGAGGTCATCCCAATCCAAAGGTTCACTCCCTTCTTCCAAAGACTGTTATTAGCACAGGCCAAACCCAGTCTCCATCCCAACACTGGCAAAACCCCAGGAGGAAACAGCATAGCTCTAAGTCAGAGGAATCTCAGTTTTGGCTGCTCATCAAAACCTTCTGGGAGCTTTAAAAAAAAAAATGTGCAGGTCTTCTACAAACCCTAGAGAGTCTAAATTAAGTGGGCTAGAACAAGACCTACACATGGTTACTTGGAGCATTTTGTTTGTTTGTTTTTTATTTCCCCTAAAATTTCTAATGCACAGCCCAGGTTGGGAACCACTGTTCTAAGTATTGGGGTGGCCAAAGGTCTGTTTAGTGTTTTTGTAAAATAAGAGACATATTTCTCATTTTCACCAGTAACTTTATTGATTTGGATATTCTGAGTATGTCAGCTATCTCCTGCTATTGGCTTCTACTGGGTAGAGGCCAGGGGTGCTGCTAAACATCTTCCAATGCATAAGACTGCCCCACAGCAAGGAATTATTTGGTCAAAATGTCAATAGTACCAAGAAACTTTGCAAACCGCTTTTGACACATTCGATCAGTCACAACACCTTCTCCATACACTGCACAAATCTTTCTTTGTGTTTCAATTGCATTTTTACCTTTCTTGAAATAATAAAGCATCATATGCCAAAAATGTTGCATATTCTCTTCCATCTTCAATATTAAAATGGCTGCACAAAAATTCACCAATTTCGATAAGCTTTTTTAAATGCATGTTGATATGACAGCTGTAACAATATAATGTAACAAAATTGTTTCAAATGAAGTTAAAGACAACTAAGTACTACTAGAGCCATCACATGGAAAAAAATAAACTCTTTGCCCTACCCAATAGTTCCAGCTGTGTATATTCAAGCTTAGTGTGTGTGGAGACAGGAGGATTAAAATGCCACAAGGTGTCCTATGAAGAGGGAAAAAAATAACCCTTGTTCAAATCACCTCTTGTCCTGGAAACAAAAATCTTATCACCACCATCAATTGGTTGCAAATCTCTTTTCCAAATTTGTTTGCTCAATTTTCAAGTCTAGGAGTATAGCGGCCTCTGTACATGTCTTGGCTGAATAAAAGTCACATATACATACTCTCCTAGTTTTGAAAAACAAGTTACAGTTACCGTGTACCCTTTGTCATATGACACATAGCATAGAGAATGTGATTCTTAAATCAACACGGTACTACCGAGCTTTCTCTTCATGAGGGACAAAAAACGATCTTGGCTACCTCAGAGCCTGCGTTGGAAGAAAACATGTCTTCCAATGTCATTTATTAAGCTTCTAGGATGAAATCTGCCTGTGAAAATTTCATAGTCTAGAAGGATACCTCAGAGTATAAAGTACCACTAGACACTTTTCCTGGCTAATTCCACAATAAATAGAACAGTATTTTCCCTTTTTCTTTTTCTTGCTGAACCTGTTAATCTTAAATGATACAGAGGAGACAGTGTTTTAACTTCCTGTTGCTATATTTTCCTGTTAAACTTTATCCTTATTCCTAATTTAGTTGCTATAATCACTGGCTTTTATTCTATAAAACTTTGCTTTTTAACTAGCAAGATACAGATCAATGTAATACAAAGTATGTGCTAACACAGAACTAGATTCTGCTCCTCTACGCATGGCTGCCAAGTAGAGAGACAATAACCTGCAGACACAGTTTGAAGGGAACTTGAGCTCACCCCAGATATAACAGCCTCCTCTTTCATGGGAAAAAGCAGTCTTGAAACAATCGCATTTCCACATTGCACTTGCCCTTTTCCCAGGAATGTTAACATCTATGAAACAGAGGAGATGTCTTATAATTTTCATAGTTTAATCGGCTTCTTTCTTTCATGGTTGTGCATAAAGTAATGCTCCATCTTAAAGCTGATAACATCTTAGTTTAGATAAAATATGGCCATCCACATCATCTTGGCCAAAGAGAGAACTGAATAGATTTCACAGTAAATGCAGGTATGTGAAAGCAAAGAGAGAAACGGAATTTTCTCTCTGATACAGCCGCTTTTGGACCCTTCCTGGTGCAAACAAAGCTTGGAGTATTTTTTGCAAGCATGTATGTATACACACATATATATACATTATATATATTTGTGCATGCGTGTATATAGGTAGATAGATATTGATAGATGGATATGCATATATATACACCATCTCTCACCTGTTGCAATTTCAGGCATATTGACCCCATTTAGAATGAAAGCTTAAAGAGACAATATTGAAAGTGTAGCTTCATGGTAATGTTATGGGAGAAACTCCCAGAAACTTGGTTCTTGTCGCTGACACAGTAGAAAAATCACAGATCAGTGAATCTATTAGCATGCAAGCAGGGTTTATTGGTGACCCATTCTCATGGAAAGAACAGCCTAGCTAAGGTAGGGCGGGGGGTGAAAGGCATAGGCAAAGCAGGGTAAGGGCAGCAAAAGTAAGGGTGGCCAAAGGCTGGGATGGCCAGAGAGCCGAGAGAGAGTCCTTTGTTCTGAGGACTTGTATAGTTGGCAGGATGGGGCGAAGAAGTTACATACTGATTGACGGGTAAAGGTGGTGTCAGCTTTCCCGGGGGAGGGGGGTGTGACTACCCAAACACAGGTATGTGTGGGGGTCTCTTAGCCCCATTCCTTATCCTGCTCCAGACCCCATTTGTTCATCTTGTTGTAACAGAGATACGTGACAGGAGGCAGTTAATTAAAGTTGGGGCAGTTACCCAAAGTTATTGATGGGCTCTTTCTGTAAGCATTAAGGACTCCATTGTGAAACAGTTAATGACCAGAGGTAGGCAATTAGCCAAAGCTGTCTTATGGGCCTCTTCCTTTGGGCACCGTGGACCCTCTCCTGCATTTCAGGCCTTGAGGCGGAAGCACAGTTTCAAGGTGTTCTTTCCCCGATTGTGGAAACAGTACATAGACTTTCAAGGGCTTCCCTCCTCCTGTGTTAGCATGTTTCTTGTGATGTTAGAACACCTGGCAATGTTATCAGACCAGGCTCAGCACTGCTGAGTTCGTGGGTAAGACACGTCTCCCTCCTCCTCCCTGCCTTGATTTGCTGTCTAGCCTACCTACCAGTAATACATATTGCAATTAGCCAGTTGGCATTTGGCTGAGTTCCCACAACACATTTCTCTGTTTCACAAAAACAGTCCTTGGGTTTTTAACGCTAATAAGAGCTCTAAGCCAAACTTTCATGAGCATAATCTTCAACATTTGTTAAACATGTGAATCCCAGGGCCTTCCCCCAGACCTTTCCACTCAGAACTCAGAGGGCAGTGGGTCTGGGAGAGCGTCTGTACGATTAACAAGCTCTACGGGGGAGTCGGCCGCAGGCCACCACTGAACGACTCTGTGCTGGTGGTCTAGAACTCCAGAGCAACGTGTCATGCCCTTGGCACATCGGTGGTGAGGTTTCCCAAGCCCATCTGTGCAGCGCTGGTCTCCAAATGTCCAGAGTCACCTGGCTGTGGGCTCACACTGATCAGTAGATGTATCTCTAGCCCACCACTTTCTCACACCAGCTCGGTTTCTCCCGCAACCTGTCTGTTTTCTGCCCTCTGTGTGAACAAACTCCTTGTGTCCCAGAGCGGGGGGTATCTGTGAAAGTGGTTCCAAAAGTGTTCATTCAGTGAAAAGGAACTGAGGCTTAAAGTGGTTTACTTAAAATAGGGAAGGGTCAAGGAAATTTTGGTGGAGTAGGATTGATTTATTTGCCAAGAAATTTTCATTTTCAACAGCCATGAGGAAGCCACCTTTTTCACTAGTGCGGCATTATAACCCAGCTCAACACTCAGTGCTTGCTCTCCACCTCCCCTTCATGTTACAAGTATTACAGGTAGTGGGAGGGGTAGGCTGAATAATGGCCCCCCTGAAACCTGTGAGCATGTTACCTTACAAGATAAAAGAGATTTTGTGGATGTAATTAAGTTAAAGATCTTGAAAGGGGGAGAGTAGGCCGGATGATCCAGGTAAACCCAATGTAAGCAGAAGGTCTTATAAGAGGGATGCAGAAGGCTCAGAGTCAGAGAGAGACAAGACAGAAGCACGAGCTGGAGAGGAGAGCGATGCTGCGCCCCTGGCTCTGAAGAAGGAAGAAGGGACTATGAGTCACAGAACAGGCAGCCTCTAGAATCCGGAGAAAGCAAACAAATGGCTTCTCCCCTTAAAGCCTCCAGAAGAAATACCAGCCTGCTGATGCCTTGGTTTTAGACCAGTGGTATCCATCCAGAATTGCAGGATAACTTCTGTGATTTTTAAACCACTAAGGTGGTGATCATTTGTTACAGCAGCAATAGAAAATTAATACAGTGGGATTTTAAATACCCTTCTTACTATAGAGCTAAAAATTCTCAGAACAGTGACCCATGGGAGACCCAAGCAGCAGGCCTTGCGTGGAACCTGCGAACCAGGTCACTGGCTTTCCTGTTTCTCAACAGCAAATGGGATTAGCTGACTGTGGCTCTGGTTCTTCACAACAAGTGCCAAGGTCTCTGGACCCATTCCAGGAGATGTGCTGCATTTTGTGACCACACGGGAGACCTTACCAAGTCTGCACGTCTCCTGTTAAAACTCACTGGTATTTGAAAGCATTCTTGCTTGCTATTGGAATGTGCATAAGGTTCTATTAGAGTTTGGAGGGTAGAGTTTAGAGGATGAAAGAAAGTGTGCCACTTAATTTCTGCCCTACGTGAGACCATGAAAGGGACTGAACTGTCCCGTGCCTAGAAGTTGCCCCAGGCACTGCCTTTTACTGTCCCATTCACTGTCCTGTCTCTTGACCCTCCACCCCCAACCCCTCATCCATCCCAGTAAGATCATCCTACACCAATCCTTAAGCCTTTGGAGTCTTTGGATGATTTTTACCATCAGGAAGAGGGCGGAAATTTGGGGGTGAGATGCCAGATGGTGTCTGCTGTGTCTCAGCCCTACACGCCCCTTCTATAGCTGGGTTACTCCTGCCAGCACACAAAGCCATAGACGACGTTCCCAAGATTTGCTTTCCACCTGGCTTCCTGTCAGAAGATAAGATGCAAGGCACCCACAGGAGGCTGGGGGGTGAGAGAGAGAAAGAAGCCTTTTCTCTGTCGATTTGGTTGTGCTCTTGCGGAGGCAGCCGCCACAGTGAAGGAGCGCAGGGGTGGCTGCGGTTAGCTGTGGGCGAGGGCAGGCTGCTGGGTTTCTGCCAAGTCTGCCAACGCGGCTCTGACAACAGCACATTGTGCACTCTGAGTAACGTTTTTCCCTCTTTGTTCTCTCAGATCCGGAGGTGGTAACCACTTCCGGCACTTACTGATCTTTGGGAAATCTTACCTTCCCAATTTTTCTCCTCTGCTTCATCTAACGCCTTAACAACCAGCTCCCTCTTTGAACACCTACGGTAGTTTCTGTTTTCCTGAGTGGATGCAGACTGATAAAACCCAAACTTTTCACTTCCATTAGCAGGGGACGGGGAGTAAGTGAAACCCTTTATCTACCTTCAGTATCCTGGGTTTTATGGATCTCATTTCACTGGGATCAAAAGAATCGAAGTAAGATCCTGCCCAGAAAAGAGAGGTGGCTTGAATTTGCAACACATCTCAAATCAGACTGAAAGCCAATGTTCCTTCTTCTACACTCATGGTCTTAGTCAGTTTCCCCAGGGGGTTTCATGCATTAGTGGCTTATTATGGGAGTGCTACCAGCAGAGACCTACAAAGAGAGTGGAGGTGAGCAGGGCACGATGAAGCCAAGGAGAGACAAGACTGCAGGCAAAGCCTCAGAGGCCGCTCTAGCCCGATCTGCAGGGAGCTCTGAAGCCTCAGAGCCTTCATAATGACTGCACCCACTATTTTCTAAGGGCAGCCAGAGGAGGCCATAAACTTCGGGCAATTTGGCGCTCATAACCTAGAATAGGCCTCTAAAGAAGATTTGCAGGTGTGAGCCTTTTGAAACAAAACTACCCTAAAGCTGGGGGAAGGCGCACAGAAAAGGTCAAAGGGACCCCAGGAGATCTGGCCAGAGCACGGACAGGGCCCCTCTGATTAGGACACTCACTGTATCTGCCTGTGAAGAAGACCTGCAGACAGGCATAGCCAGTGCTTCCCTTATGCCTCCCACGTTTCTTGCAAGGTCTTCCATTGGCCAACCCTAAGCAATAACCACAGAAGGAAGGAGATGCTGGGAAATGTAGTTCCCAGCTCAACCAAGTTAATAACAGAACAATCCAGATATTAAGCCTAGCTGTTTCATTAAGTGTCACAAAATCCTCAGATAAGGATAGGTTTCCTTTTGCTAGAAGATCCACAGGTAAGTGTTGGTAGAAGGCCCAGCAGTACCAGGAAGCACTGTTGACACAACTCCTCTGTGTGGTCCCCATGGAGTGTTCAATCAAACAGAAGAGGATGTTCTTCAGGTGGAGGGCAGGGTGCCCTGGCCTGAGCCCGGGCCCTAGAAGGTGTTAGACCAGCTGTGGCCATTGGTTCTGGTCCTCTCACCTTGGCAGCCCCATCCCCAGCTTCCTTGAGCCTCTGATCTCAGATTTTAAGTGCTTATTTGGGAAATAAAAAGTATTGCCCGATGGTGATTTTTATTCTCTTCACATATAAATTTAGAGGCATTGTGGTATTGCTGAAAACATGGTTTTTGAAGCCAGATGTTCTGGGCTCGAGTATTAGGTCCACCACTTACCAGCTGTTTACCCTTGACTAAGTTGCTTAACCTCTCTGCCTCAGTTGCCTCTTTTGTCCAATAATAGTGTCACTGCCTTTCTTAGGTAGTTGTTGAGAGGATTAAAGGAGTTTATATGTGTCAGTCACTTAGAATTTACATGAATAACACATTCATTGAACATCAATGGTCACAAGACACCTTTAATGATTATGTATTTTTCTTATCTATTCCTACTAAAGCATTACCCAACAGGATTTGCTTCGGGACAAATTAGTATCATCATGTGTGAGAACATAGTCAAAATGCACAATATTTTCAAAGGATTCTTATTCCTACTTGTAACTGTTTCAGAATGGCTTCCCCAAAATTTGTAAGGTTTTACCATACACAGAATATTTTCCTATAAGACAATCTCTAGGGAAATTTTTCTAATTAAAAAAATTGTGATTATAGAAGACTTAAAGGCCAAGTATGAAGCGTTTGAAATCTTCTTACTCAATCAATAACTGGCAAATTTCACCAACAACTATTAGCCTAAGTAGTGAGGACACAGAGCCATGGGCATGTTCAGAAGTTTGGGGTTTTATGTGGTGATCCCAGTGAAAATGTAGATATATCCTCTCTGAGACATATGAACAACCTAGAGTTCCTCCTGTTCAGTCTCAGAGAAATGCCTGGCGTTCTCTAGCGATCTGGTATGCTGAATTATCATGGCCAGATTTTCCCTCTAAAAACACACTTAGGCAGTACCGGTGGGATCTCATACTTGGTACAACCTCTTCAGAGGGTGATCGGAAATGTCACTCAACACTTTCAGGGTTTATATTCAGTGATCGACTGTTAAGTGTTTATTGTATAATAAAGAATTTGAATGGTCTTTGTCCCAGGTTTTTGGGACAGAACCTCTAACCCTTGGAATTTCCAGAATGGCAGAAGTCTTTTGTCTTTAAAGGTGGGCTTCTGGTATCACACCTGAGTTTGTTAGTGAAGTGACACGTGGTGGTCTCCTAGAAAGTTTCAGGATGGAGCCTGACCAAGTCAGAAAGAGCAGCCACATAATGAGAGGGCTGGGGCTTTGGCCACCTGATACCAGCCCAACCTCCTGACCTCTGGGGAAGGAATAGGGTTGGAGAATGAGTCAATCACATAGCCAATGATTCAATCAACCATGGCTACAGAATGAAGCCCCAGTAAAAACTCTGGAGCTTCCTGGCTGGTGAAAGCACTGGTGTGCCAGAAACGTGATGTGTCCTGAAGTCACAGGGAGGAAACACAAAAAATCCACAGTCAGGACCCTGCCAGACCTCACCTGATTTGCATTTTTCATAATAAAACTGTAATAAATGTAGTGCTTTCCTGAATTCTAAGTAATTCCGGTGAATTATTGAACCTGAAAGGGTCATGGGAACCCTGGCCCCTTCAGTTACTCAAAAGTGTGGGTGGCATCTGAAGTGAGGGCAGTCTTATTAGGAACTGTGCCCTTAACCTCTGGGGTCTTCACTAACTTCAGACAGTGTCGGAATTGACTCAGAGTATTGTTGTGTTCAATAATCAGGTCTACAGGAGATAAGGAGGAAATCCTAGTTTGTAGTGCTTGCAGATTTCCATGGTGGAAATACTCCCACTATGGCCAATTTCAAGTTACCAACGTGATCCCGTTGATCGTGGGGTGAAGAAGAGATGCAGTTGATCTGCCCCTCCTGGGCCTGCACCAGAGGACTCCAGCACACTATTGCCTATATCCTGTGACCGAGAAATTCCATTTCTCAAAATTTATTCAACATAGCTCATGAATAAAATGAAAGGCTATGCAGGCTTTAGAAAGCGTTAGGCAAATATATACTGATGTGGAATAATTTGCCAGCTATATCATAAAGCGAAAAAAGGAAAAGGCAGAACAGTCTGCACTTTGCTACCATTTGGCATGACATGGAGGGGGGATCTATATTAACTTACATATATGTATGCACTTTGTTGGGAAAAAATACACAAAAAGCTAGTAAGAGAGGTAGCTTCTGGGAGGGAGGATTAAGAGATTTGAATGAGAGACACTGCTTTCTACATATACCGTTTAGCGTTGTTTGCATTTTAATGGTGTTTATTTAAAGACTTAAAGCAATAGGCAATGGCAGAGTAAAGTTAATAGGAATAAATGACAATGGAGAAATGAGTGAGCCCTCTGAACAAAATGACTTTCGCTCTTTCATCATAGTTAATGCACTTCTCACCAATTTCTGGGCACAGCTCTAAAGGCTGCTTCGGGGAGAAGGTCACAGGGTTCACAGAGAAGCTGCAGGACTCTTTCTCTAACAATGAGAAGCCTGTATGGGCCAGGTAGGCACCAGGAATGCACAGAGTCGACGGGCGGGGATCACGCTGAAACGAAGGGTTCCCATCCCATGCACGTGAACTCAGAGAAGCCACAACTCAGCTGCTGCAGCCATTGGTCTGCAGGGACTCGGGCCCGAGGTTGCCGAAAATTCAGAAACCTGAAATCATATGTAAAACTTCTTCATGTGTTTAAAGTAGGTAACTAATACAAATCTTTCAACAACATTATGTGGGCCAAATATGCCATATATGTATATATATGACTGTATAATTTTTTAAGCAGATGGCTATGTATCTACCAATGAAATACAGAAACTTACTTTAGGTTGATCTTAAATGAGTAGCAAATATTTGAATGTGGTGTTGTTCTTTTTTTTTTTTTTAATTTTTTTAATTCTTTATTTTATTGATTATGCAACTACAGTTGGCCC
>PVIA01013903.1:0-29581 GCA_004024845.1 Tonatia bakeri
TTTTTTGGGGATTTTGGTAAAAATTATTAGGTCACTGCCTTATATTTTGTATAGCACAAAATAAACGTTTTCCTTTCCTTTTCACCAATCTCTGGCATTGAGAGATATCTTTCCTATATGGCGGCGGACAAGACGGACCCGAATTTCTTTCAGTAAGAGCATCACCGTCCCGGGCCCCTTTTGCTTGTTTGGGTCCTCCCTTTTGCTCTGTTACAAGAGTACCCTCCTAAGGATTTAAATATCATAGCAACCTCTCTTCATATCCAATTATCTTTTTTTTATCACGTACTCACTTCATGAGTTCCCAAAACTTCCTTATCGACAAAGTGATAGTTTTGACTTGTCATTTATTTTCAGTATCATCAAACACCTCCATTTTTTCCTCAGAAAATGCTGACAGTATTTTACTTTTAATGCCATACAATCCTTTTTAAATAGGCAGCATTTTCAGTATGAACTATGAGACTCTCATCTACTCTTTAAAACTTCTATAAAGAACATTAATTTTAGCATAAAAGATATTCTAAACCCATGCATTTTCTGATTTTTAGTAAACAGTACTAAGGGAGAAATGCTGTTAATGCTATAATCAATTCCATCATATGCTGTACCTATTTCTTTTTGTAATGTTTCTATTTTAGAAACAAAATATATACATTTTCCAAAACCTTGAGTTAGAATCCTTTTGTGAAAATAATCAAAAGTCAATAAAGTTGGTACCAGAAAATTATATTGATACTTATCAAAAAATAAAATCTTTTAGATCCTTATAGCAATAACTATAACTCTCCACATATACGCCAAAAGATACTTATAAAAAAGAAATTTGAAAAAATTCCTTAAATACCTCCCAAAATCCAATTATTCATGATATTACAATTTATCATTAATATCAAATCTCAGTTCTTGAACATCTCCCATCTCTAACAATTCAGTTCTCAACAAAGTGATTCATGGAAAAAATGTCTTGGTTGTCAAACAAAACTTCAGTTTTTGATCTGACAACCCTTTCATATTAATATAGTCAAACCTAGGTTCTTGAACATCTCCCATCTCAAACAATTTGTTTCTTGAACAGCCTTCCAAAACGAATTAATCTGAGAAACAAGGTTCCACTGTTAACAGTTTTGGAGGGATCCAAGGTGGCAGCAGAGTAGGTGGGAACTACACTGATATCCTCCCAGGACCAAACTGAAAGTACAGCAAAAATATAGAGCAATCAACCTCAATAGCCAACTGAAAACTAGCTGCAGAGTATTATAACCAGAGATTTAAGAAGCCACACTGAGACTGGTAGAATGTGTTTAAACATGAAAAGGGCAGGCCCATACTCACAGGAAATGGCTTAAGTTCCAAAGAAATGTCTCAGCTGCACTGGTTCCCCCTGATAAGCTTACGGTCTCAAGCCTAAGTGAGACTCTCCAGCCCAGAGCACCAGAGCCAGTAAGACGTGCCCACATATACCTGGCTGTGAAAAGCAGTGGGGTTATGTTACACCATACAGACAGCTAGAAACACAGGCACCCTCTTTAAGGGCCAACACACAAAATCACTTTCTCAGCCACCCAACCTGGGCTCAGGTGGAGGAAAAGTGGATCAGATTAAAGCAGTGTGAGGAGAGACTGGGGTTTGTGGCTCTGGGGAGAAAACTGAAGGCACAACCACCGGGACACCTTGTGCTCAGTCATTCTGCTGCACCAAAAGATGCCATCTTTCTTGGCTGGAGAATGCCCCTCCATAGCTCATCAGCCTGGGGGAATGCAATATCCCTATCCTCTGGATTTCCTATCACCCTACCCCATACAGCTTCCGCACTGCTAAGGAGTCAGCAGCCTGAGCCAGGGAGTAGAGGTCTGGGAAGATTCAGGGTATGTCAGTGCCTGAGTTGTGTGACTTAAGTGGTGGGAGTCATTCCCCCCACTTTCCCGTGATCCTGACTGCCTCCTCCGCATTAGCTAGCCCCACCATCTTGACTCCTGGTGGCTCTATCCTGCTGATATCTGGTCAGAACTGGAAACAGTCTAAGTTGTGCAACTCTTGGATGGGGGGCCCTCAAGTTTCTCTAAACCTGACCAGCACCACCCCTCTCTCAACAAGTGGCCACTCCCTAAGTTCAGGCTCTATGCGGGGAGGGACAGACTGAGCTGCTTGGCCCTAGGATAAACGAACATTTTTCTGTCACCCAAAGTCTTCCCTTCACATGGCAAATTCTGGCCTACTGAGGCCTGAAAAACTCTGCTGGCTTCACCCTGATGACTCCCTGACACTCCACCTAACCACAAAGGTATGCAAGCACCCATTGGGGAGCAGCTAGACTTGGTATACCAAGGTATATCGATGTCCTTGGACATTTGCTAAGTGTCCTCAGACCCAACATGGGCACCAAGACAGAACTTGTAGAGATCTGGAGAACACCTCTCACCCCTACCTGGTGACCAAGAACTTATTGCATGCAACTCAAGTACTGCAGGAGGCTCTTTCAGTTACTGAGCCTAAAAAAAATAGCTGGCAAGTGGAAGTGGACCTCAGGGTTCCTAGGAACTTTTGCTGACCAGCCCTGTGGTCCAGTAACAGTAAAAGCAAGGCTTGGTGTGGAGCTTTATCTTTCCTCCACATACCCAAGCCCAGCAAAGGCAGCTAAAAACTGTGAATCACCTTGCAGCTCCAAACAGGTTGCCCAGGGACAGTAACAAGCAGCATCTGAAATTGATCTGCACCCGAGTCCCACCAAAGACATCCCAAACAGCACACTTAGTGGCCAGCTTAAGACATCAGGGCAAGATCCAATTAGTTTCACAAACAACATAGCCAAGATCTTGGCAGGCAACAGACCCTGCTGAGGTGAATTCTGCTTTGAGAGGTTAGCACCTGCACAGCAGCTCATACACTGTGGTTGGAGTTGATCCTCACAATCAGCCAGCCTGAAGGTTGACCCCATCCATGAATGGGCCAAGCAATGAAGACACAATTAAAACAGGAAGACGCACATAACCCACATAGGGACATTCCTGGAACACAGTCAGGTGATCAAGGAGACTGTGTCATGGGGCTCTTCAGGATACATAATGTCTCCCTACTAAGACTCGGAATCATAGCAGATCTACCTAACACATAAAAACAAATACAAAAAGGCAGGCAATAGGGAGATTAAGAAATATACCCCAAACAAAAGAATGTGAGAAAACTCCAGAAAAAGAGCAAAATGAAATGGAGACAAGCAGTTTACCAGATACGGAATTGAAAACAATGGTTATAAGTATGCTCAACGAACTCAGGGGAATAATGGATGAAATCAATGAGAACTTAACCAAAGACATAGAAAGCATAAGGATGGACATGGAAACTATAACAAAGAACCAGTCAGGAAAAAATACAGTACCTAAAACAAACGATACACTAGAAGACCTGGCCAGTGTTGCTCAGTTGGTCAGAGCATCATCCCATAAACGTAAAGGTTGTGAATTTGATTCCCAGCCAGGGCACATATCTAGGTTGCTGATCAGAGGTTCCCGAGGGTATGTCTGAGATGTAACTGATCAATGTTTCTCTCTCACATTGTTTTTCTTCTTTTCTTTCTCCTTTCCTTCCCCTCTCTCTGAAATCAATGAGCATGTCTTTAGGTGTGAATTAAAAGAAATACACAAAAGGAATAAGCGGTTGGATAAAGCAAAGGATCACATCAGCAATTTGGAAGACAAGGTAGAATAAAACACCCAAAGAGAGCAGCAAAAATAGAGAAATTTTTAAAACGAAGGTAGTTTAAGGGACCTTTGGGACAACATGAAGTATAGTAACATTCACATCATAGGGGTACCAGAAGAAGAGAGAGAACAAGGGATTGAGAACCTATTCGAAGAAATAATGACTGAAAACTCCCTTAACCTGGTAAAGGATATGAAACACAGGTCCAGGAAGAAGAGAGAATCCCTTATAAGATGAACCCTAAAGCACTCAGGCACATCCTAATGTAAAAGACAAAGGGAGGGTCTTAAAAGCAGCAAAAGACAGTTACCTAAAAAAACCCCATTAGATTATGAGCGGATTTCTCAAGACAAACATTTCAGGCCAAAAGGGATTAACAAGGAATACTCAAAGTGATGAAAAGGAAAAACCTACAACCAAAATTATTTTACCCATCAAGGCTACTATTTAAAATTGAAGGAGAAATAAAGAGCATCCCAGACCAAAACAAAAAAACAAATTAGGTTCTTTACCACCAAACCACTACTAACAGAAATGTTAAAGGGTCTTAAGACCAAAAAAAAAAAAAAAAAAAAAAAAAAAAAAAAAAAAAAAAAAAAAAAAAAAAAAAAAAAAAAAAAAAAAAAAAAAAAAAAAAAAAAAAAAAAAAAAAAAAAAAAAAAAAAAAAAAAAAAAAAAAAAAAAAAAAAAAAAAAAAAAAAAAAAAAAAAAAAAAAAAAAAAAAAAAAAAAAAAAAAAAAAAAAAAGTGAAGAGGAAGGTAAAGAAGGAGAACAGTTATATAGAATAAAATGGTAATAAATACATATGCACCAGTAATTATTTTAAATGTGAATGGCTTAAGTTCTCTAGTTAAAACACATAGGTTAGCTGAATGGATAAGAAAACAAGACCACATACACAAGGTGGGGAGCCAAAAATATCCTAATTTATTAAAAATTATGTATTTATTCTCATGTTTAAACTTCAGTCACCTTCAAAGTACCCTCCATTTGATGCAATACACCTATCAAAATATTCTCCATTGATCAAAACAGTTTGTGAACTCATCAATTTTGATGATTTTTAGTGCTTGTGCCATTTTTTTGTTTCATCTCTTCCAAATTAGCAAAACATTTCCCTTTGAGGACTTTGTTCATCCAGGGTATGTATATAAAGAAAGGTCACTTAGAGAGATCAGGTAAATAAGAAGGATGGAGCAGAGGTCATGCTGTTTTTGGTCAAAAACTGCTGAAATCTCAAGTGGTGTAAGCATGTGCACTCATAAATTACTTATCATGAAATGGGCATACATTTTGAGTCTTCAGAAAAAATTTCCCTGATGCCAGACAAAGTCTCTCACGACAACGCCAGATGGTATACTCCTACAGATGGGTTCTTAGAACACTCACCTAGCAGAGAAAACCTGTACTACAAGGGGCCCACCCTCCAGAAGATATCCAGTTTTCTGGGGCATCTTATTGCATACGCTGTTGACAAGAGAGTCAATTCAGAAGAAAAGACACACACAGACTAAAAGTACAGAGATGGAAAGAGCTATTTCATGCAAATAGAAAGAAAACTGTAGTAGTAATACTTATATCTAACAAAACAGACTTTGAAACAAAGGCTATAAACAGTAACAAACAAGAACTCTATGTAATGATAAAGAAAGTAAGGCAGTAAAAGGATATAACCCTGTAAACATTTATGCACCCAACATAGGAGCACCAAAATATATAAAGTAAATCTTGATGGATATAAAGGAAGAGCTCAACAGTAATACAGTCACAGTAGGGAACTTCAACAAAATCCACTGACATAAATGGATAGATCTTGAAAATGGAGAACAAGGAAACAGTGGCCTCAAATGACACACTAGATCAGATGGATTTAACTGACATCTTCAGAGTATTCAACCCAAACCAGCAGAATATACATTATTCTCAAGTGCACGTGAAACACTTTCTAGGACAAATCACAGGTCAGGACACAAAACAAGTCTCAATAAATTTAAAACACTGAAATTATATATAAAAGACCTTTTCTGACCATAATGGTATGACAAGAAAAAAACTAAAAAACCCACTAAAACATGCAGGCTAAATAATATGTTAATAAACAGTGAATGGGTCAACCATGAGATCAAGGAAGAATTCAAAAGATACCTTGAAACAAATAAATATGAGAATACAATAATCCAAAAACTATGGAACATGTTGAAAGCAGTCCTAACAGGGAAATTCATAGCTTCACAAGGCTACCTCAGGAAACAAAAAACTCAAACAATCTAACTACAAACTTAAAGCAACTAGAAGAAAAACTAGCAAAGTCCAAAGTGAGTAGAAGGAAGACAATAATGAAGATGACAGCAGAAATAAACAAAATAAGAGTGCTTTATTTATTTTTTAAGAGTGTTTTAAAAGATACAAAATATCAATGAAACAAAGTGCTGGTTGTTTGAAAACATAAACAAGATTGACAAATCTGTGCCCAGACACATCAAGAAAAAAAAAAAGAGAGAGAAACCAAATAAATAAAATCAGAAATGAAGAAAGTAACAATTAACTTCACAGAAATACGACAGATTGTAAGAAAATATTACAAACTATATGCCAACAAATTGGACAATCTAGATGAAACAGAAAAATTCCTAGAAACATACAATCTTTGAAAACTAAAACAGGAAGAATCACAGAATCTGTACAGACAGATTAAAACTAGTGAAATTGAATCAGTATTCAAAAAACTCCTAAGAAACACAAGTCTTGGGCCAGATGGCTTCACAGGCAAATTTTACCAAACATTCAAAGAACACACTCTTATTCTTAAACTAATTAAAAAAACTGAAGGGAAGGAAATACCCCCAAGCTCACTTTACCAGGTTGGCATTATTGTAATTCCAAAATCAGATAAAGCCATTAAAAAAAAAAATTGTAGGACAATATCCTTGATAAACATAGATGCTAAAATCCTCAACAAAATATTAGCAAACCGAATGCAGCAATGCATTTAAAAAAATCATACACCATAATCACATGGGATTTTTTCCTGGCTGCAAGCTTAGTACAGTATCTGCATTCAATTAACAGAATATACCACATAAAAATGAAGGTTAAATATCAGAAGATCATATCAATAAATGGAGAAAAAACATTTAATAAAATATAGTACACATTTATGATAAAAACTTTCAGCAAAGTGGGAATAGAGGGAACATACCTCAATAGAGTAAAGGACACATACAAAACTCATAGCCACCATCATAATCAATGAGTAAAAAAATGTTTCCCTTGATCAGGAACAAGAATGTCCACTTTCACCACTCTTATTCAACATAATAGTGTAAGTCCTAGACACAGCAATCAGACAAGTAAAAGGTATCCACATTGCAAAAAAAGAAATAAAACTGTCATAATTTGAAGATGGCATGATACTGCATGTAGAGACACTAAAGATTCTACCAAAAAATAAATATTAGAACTGATAAATTAATTCAGTAATATAGCAGGACACAAAATAAATAACAGAAATCAGTTCCATTTCCACACACCAATAATGAACTATCAGAAAGAGGCTGAGAAAACAAATCCCTTTTATGACTGCATCAAAAAAATAAAATACCTTGGGATAAATTTAACATAGGATGTAAAAGACCTGTACTCCAAAAATTGAAGGAAGAAGCTAAAAAAGATACAAATAAGTGGAAGCAGAAACTGTGTTCACGGATGGAAAGAAATGGCAGCCTTTTCTGGAACCCCAGGGGCCAAGATGGAGGCATAGGCAGAATTGTTTCACTTCCTTGCACAACCAAAAGGAAAGCAACCAATTTAAAAACTAAGAACCACCAAAACTGCGAGAAAAACATTTGCATAGAAGTCCAACAACCAAGGAATTGAAGAAACACTCAACCAGAGGTAGGAGGGCAGGAGACAGACAGCGGGGTGGAAAGGACATGGCAAGGCTGCAGCTAGAGGACCACACAGGCAACCCCATATTCCCGAGTACACAAGCCTAAAGGAAAATGGGGGAGCAAGATGGACCTCAAAATTCAGGGTTTCAGCATGGGCAACTAAGGACTCAAAACCACAGTTTGAGGAAAAGATCTGTGGGGACTGTGAAGGCAGGAGAAACTCTCAACCTCAAAGAAGCTTACATTGGAGAGACCCACAGGGTCTGAGAACATACACAAACCTGCCCACCTGCAAATCAGCACCTAAAGGGCACAAACCACTTGTGGGAAGCAAGAGAAATGACGAAAAGTTGGATGAGAACACAGCAAGCAGCATTGTTCCCTCTCTGACCCTTCCCTGACATAGAGCACAGCAAAGCAGCAAAGCGGGTTGCCCCACCCTGGCGAATACCTAAGGCTCTGTATGCCCTGTAGACATAACAGATGCACCAAGACAAAAAAAATATTGTCCAAATGAAACAAAAGATCAAAGTGCCAGAAAAAGAACTAAGTGACAAGGAGATAGCCAACCTATCTGATGCAAAGTTCAAAGCACTGGTAATCAGAATGCTCACAGACTGAGCTTGCTCACAAAATGAAGGAAGAAATGAAGGCTACACAAAGTGAAATGAAGGAAAATATACAGGGAACCAACAGTGAAGTGAAGGAAACCGGGACTCAGATCAACGATTTTGGAACAAAAGGAGAAAATAAGTATTCAACTTGAACACAATGAAGAAACAAGAATGCAAAAAAAATGAGGAGATGCTTAGGAACCTCTGGGACAACTTCAAACATTCCAACATCCGAATCATAGAAGTGCCAGAAGAAGAGCAAGAAACTGAAAACTTATTTGAACAAATGAAGGAAAACTTCCCCAATCTGGTGAAGGGAAAGATGTTGGTAAAATACAGATATGTGCAAAAAATATAATAGACCACTTTCTTACACCATACATAAAAATAAGCTCAAAATGGATTAAACATTTAAGGTTGGACTCAAAACCGCAAGTATTCTAGAAGAAAATATAAGCAGGATGATCTAGAAAATTTCTCATAGTAATGTTTTCTGAAATATCTCCTTGGGCAAGGGAAACAAAAGATAAACCCAGGATTGCATCACACTAAAAACTTCTTGCACAATAAAGGAAATAATCAACAAAATGAAGTAACTGGCACAGAATAGCCAGTGCTGTTGGAGAACAGCCAGTGGGGTTCTACTGCTTACTGGCTATAAGCAAAGCTCTGGAATCAGAAGTTTGGTGGAAAAGGAATGTTTATTTAAAGGCTATACAGTTTTGGATAATGGCTAGGTTTCTGCAACAGAGACCACCCTGCTCCCTTTAAAACACTAAAATCAAGTAACTTTGCTACCCTCTGCCAGGCCAGACCTGGCATTCTAGGATGTACCTGGAATCCCTTTTCCCATTTTAAAGGGCCATCCTTGTGAGAACAAAGATGGGAGAATCCAGGCTGCTTGGCAGATTTTTAGCCAGTTTGGCTCCAAGTGTCTCTCTCAAGTCTGTGCAACTTGCCAGTCAGGGCTATGCATCACTGACAACGCTGTTGCCACTCTCTGTATAGAAGGGGTACTGGAACATTCCCCAACCACATGGCCTCCAGGGCCGACCAACCTCAGGAACTCAAGCCCACTGTAGCCAACTGGACTAGCAGGGGAAGGGAAAGACCCATATGCTTCTTGGTATTTTCCATTTTAAAGACTTGGCCCACAAACCCATGCAACAGAGCATCTAGCTTTTCAACCTATGTGCATCAATGTTCACCTTATTTGTCAGCTCCACAGTGTCCCTGGCCCTCTTCCCACTGCCATTCTGAGGAAAGGGCTGAGTTTCCCAGCCTGCACAGGGGCACAAGCATCTCCTTTGAAGCTGGGAGTCACCTTATTTCATGTGTTTTGTGACCTTTTCAGCCCACACGTTCTGTACACGTTCCCTTCAGCTGTGTCATAGGCACACCAGTTGTTTACCCTCCCCTGGGGTAAGAAAGCCTATTTCGAAGGTTGTAGTTTCAAACCACCAGCACTGAGTTTCTCACCACCACCTCCCTTCTCCTGGGGAAGAGGGTCAGGTGGCTTCTCATACTGGGTTGGAGTTCACCCATCTGCTCCCCAGCAATCTGGCATGACCCACATTGTTACAAAACCTCTAATTGGGAGAAAATATTTTCCAATGGTATATCTGATAAGAGTTTAATATTCAAAATTAATATTCACATAACTCTACACCAAAAAAAAAAAGTCAAATTAAAAAATGGGCAAAGAATCTGAATAGACACTTCTCCAGAGTGGACATGCAGATAGGCAGTATACATATGAAATAAACACATGATGTCAGAAAAATGCAAATTAAAACCACAATGAGGTATCACCTCACACCTGTCAGAATAGGTATCATCAACAAACAAGTGTTGACGAGGATGAGGGGTCCCTCATCCACTGTTGGTGGGAATGAAGACTGGTACAGCCACTGTGGAAAGCAGTAGGGATTTACCTGAAACAATTAAAAATGAAATTTTTTTATGACCCAGCTATTCCACTTCTGAGAATTTATCAAGAAACCAGACACTAATTTGAAAGACTGTATGCACCAGTATGTTCATTTCATCATTAATTACAATAGCCAAGATTTGTAAGCCCAAGTGTCCATCAGTAGATGAGTGGATAAAAAAGCTTTGGTACCTATACACAATGGAACACTACCCACTAGCATAAAAAAAGGAAATCTTACCTTTTGCAATAGCACAAATTGACCTGTAGAGTATTATGTTCAGTGAAATAAGTCAGTCAGAGGAAAATATGCGATTCCACTTATATGTGGAATCTAATGAACAAATAAACTAACAAAATAGAAACAGACTCATAGATACAAAGAACAGACTGTCTGAGGGGAGGTGGTAGTGGGGCTGAATACAAATCGTAAAAGGATTAACAGGGAAAAAAACAAAAACAAAAAACTTCATAGAGAGACAACAGAATGGTCATTACCAAGGGAAATAGAGGTGGGAAGAGGAAGAAAAGGGTCACACGGGAACAAAACATGACAGCAGATTTGACTTGGGGTGGTGAACACACAATACAATATATAAATGATATATTATAAACTGTACCCTGAAACCTATGTAATTTTTTTAACCAATGTCAACCCAGGAAATTTATGTTTTAAAAAGTTAACCTAGTTTTGACCAAAGTCTTTAATTTCTTGAGCATCTGCCAGCACTACCCAAAGCCATGCACACCAAATCTATCAAGGAAAATGCATTAAAATTTTATAGCTTTGTCCTCTAAATTTTTCAAAAAAATATGTATTTCATGTGTATTTATCAATATTTAGTGGGAAATATTTAAATCAACATATTGATATTAAGTAATCGAGACTAATAAATTATATGGGATTCAAACTAATTCACCCTCCAATCATTTACCCAAATCTGCAGTGTGATAAATTATTTTGAAAAGATGATTTAAAATTATACATTTTGGTATTTTACACATGAAAGTCTTAAAATACCATTGACTATTCTTATAACTGTTTGTTCAAAAATTCTAAAAACTCCATTAAAGCAAATGCCATTACTTTAAAATACTAATAAAATTCTGAAAATTAGTAATTAAAACCATTAAAGCATAACACTGACCTAACAGGACAAGAATTTTATTTTTATAATCTTTATTAATATAAAATAATCCCCTAGGGTCTCCCCTCCTAACCTTTTAAACAAATTTCAAAAAGGCAACTTTACAGTTCATTTAAGTTAATAACACACTCCCACAACCTTAGCCATTTTACAAAACAGGCAAATGGAAAAATAGCTTCAAAACTGCTGTCTTAGAAATGTTACTACATTTAAGAGTAGTTGTGTATCAACTCCTCCTATATAATCAACAGTGTGTCTTAGCTTGCCATGTACATCTTGATGGTTACATGCAAAATGGATTCTGCTTTGGAAATGAGCTAAAGAGCATACAGATTTCAGCAGAGATACAATCTCAGAAACAAAAGGGACATAAACACACAGTCAACTCAGACAACATATACTTGAGGGAAATTAAAAAAAAAACAACAAAACTTCACAATACTGGATATGGGGAAACGGAAGAGGATGAGATTAAGGTTTCCAGATTCTCAGCCCACCAATATATGAATAATTTAACAGCATTCAAATGCTTCATAGTGCCTACGTACGTACGACAAGACACATTTTCAAAGTGGATATTATTAAAGAGATTGATTTAGACCATCAGTAACTATGTATGACATTAGTGTAATCCAACTTAATCTCCTTTAACAATGTAATAATTTTAAGAGTGTATTCCAAGGTAATAGTTCATTTCAAACCTATTTTAATAAATTACACATGCACTAATTTGTACTGATATGTTCTCTATGTGTCAGTTTAAAGCATTTTAAAAATCTTTCACAATTAAAATAGAATAGCCATGTTGAAATTGAAAGTTTAGACAAATTGTCACTGACTTTAATATATTATTGGCCCAGAAAAGATAGCTCAAAGCTTTAGATTTAAATGAACTTGATACAAACATGTCAGGGCATGTTTAAGAAATCTGTCCTTGTCGCCTGACTGCCTTTCTATTTTGTTCAGTGAATTCTGTATGAAAAGAGTATTTTCAACAAAGTAACATACCTAGGGCTTTGAAATGAAAACCAGTAACTTAAAACCTCTCATCACTTTGGTAAACAGAACATCAGTATGGAATACATATGTGCCAAAGTGAAAGACAGTGGAATGGATAAAATTTATCCCAGTTAGTATTAAAAGCAGTGGGAGAAGAAATGTCACAGAAAAATAAAGAAAAAGTTGTAAAGAAAAAATATAATATATATTGGAATAATTTACAATTTGTTAATTCTATAAAAATTGCTAGAATTCAAACATTTTTAATATATTTCTGGTAAAATCAAAGTGAAAATATAATATTCAGGATTCTTCCTTGTCCAAAGAAATGAAAACTTTTCAAATAATTTGTACTCTGCAAATTCCAATTCACAAAAAATATACAAAGTACGTTAAATAATAAAAAGTGTGTATGAATGGAAAGCTACAACAGTTCAATTCTTTGCTACATCAGTAAGGTACCGTACACATACCACATCAATATAACAGAAATGGCACAGTTTCTGAGGACACAATCCACATTTTATTTACATTTTAAAACTAACTTTAATCCCCAAAATCACATATCCATACTTATTTCCTTTTTGCTGATTTCACTTAAACTTAAATGTATGTTTGTCAAAGACTGTAAACAAATATTTGTCATGTCTGTTACATGTAACGTACAGAAATAGCTTTTAACAGAAATTCATCAATCTTCCCCATGACATTTTTTTTATTATAAATGCAGGTATCAAAACAATCCTTAACATATTTTTGATACTAGTAGTCAGCATCCACACTACTTTGAAAATTAAAACAATTTCTGACAATATTCATTGTACCTGCTACTTCAGACAGTTTAAACTGAAGCTCTTTTCACTAAGCGAGATGGATAAAGCATGCTATTTCTCTTTTCCCTTCTTGAGATTTTTAGAAACACACATGCTTCCACCACAGTTATCTGACACTTCTCACCACGCTTTCATCTTATAAACCTGAATTCTATTTTGAGTACTCCAGGTTCATGTTTAAATGACAGTGCCTTAAAAACAAATGTGTTGCATTTTTCCTTCTGTTACCTGAAAACATAATGCATATACATATATTAAATATATTCTTACAAATGTCCAGGTCATGTTTACCAGCTGGAATTCTTTTACTTAATGTGTGGGTATTTTGCATTGTAATATTTAATCAAGACATTAACACAAATAGAAGACTGTTGATTTAAGACGAGTTTGAGATCCACTAAAATTAATTGTTGTATGTTTGTCCTTCTGGTGGCTGTGGAAGCTTCATATTCTCTTTAGACATCATTAGACGTCTTAGTTCTTGAAGTACAACTTTAATGCTATATGAATTTTGCCATTTTGTTAATACTGGTATGCTCCGTGCATCTACCTGAAAGGAAGAATAAAGAAATAAAATTAATTACCAAGTTTAAAGTACTCTGGCACCAATATATTAAAGCATTTTAATAAGCCCTTTTAAAAACTAATAGTCTGGCTCTCTTTCCATCAAAATCAATATTATAAGTAGAGGTTCATTTAATATTTAGGGAGAATACTTTCTTTAACAGGTATTTCCAAAAAATGTGTGTCTTGTGTATGTGTGCCTTTCTATATTTTACAAATAAACATGTAGTGAACTTTGGTTATCAGAAATTTAAAAAATGTTACATTAAATAACTACATTATAAACATGTTTACTAATTCCTTCGATGAAATAAGGATGGAGAGTTCCTCTCCATTCCCAACGCCTCTACCAAAAATCTGGCAATTATCCCCAGTGGGACTTAGGGAAGAACTGTGAACCTGCTTTCTGCTTCCAGATTTCTCTTTCCAATGTGTTCCATGTACCACACTAAATAAACCTCCCACTGTGGAAGACTGGCATGATGTGACTAGAGATCTTTCAAAGCTTCATTTCCAGGTAATTGCCATCACTTGACCTATCTGGCACTTCCCTGGAAAACACCATTCACAAGGTTTTTCTTTAACTGACCTCAAAATTCACATATTGGGTACTGCCTATTCTGTCACCTACCCATGCCACCCCTGCCTGTGACATTAAAGCAGTGTCAATTGTTTAACATCTCTACTGCCAGGAGAGGCAACAACAGGGCACACAGGAAGGTAATCAAAATACTTCAGAGTAATCTACTGATGTTTGTAGGGACACTGAAAAGTTCCAAAATATGCCTGTAAATCTAGAAGACCATACACATATAGGGCTGAGCACAGGCTCCTGAAAGACCTGAGAAGGCCATAAACTCTTACCGTGGCTGACTTTGAGCAACATATAAAAAAAGATTATGTACCATAACCATATGAGATTCATGCCAGAAATGCAAGGCTAGTTCAATATTTTAAAGTCAACCAATGTAATATGCCATATTAAAATAGAAAACAAATCATGATTATCTCAATAGACACAAAAAAGCATTTGACAGAATCCAATAACCTTGTATGATAAAAACACTAAAAAAACAGAAGGGAACTATCTCAACCTAATAAAGGGCATCTATAAAAAATATACAGCTAGCATCATACTTCACAGTGAAAGACCAAACACTTCCCTCCTGATATCAGGAACAAGGCAAGGATTTCCAGTCTCATCACTGCTATTCATGACGGAACTAGAAGTTCGAAATAGGCAATCAGGCAAGAAAATGAAATAAAAGGCATCCAGGTAGAAAAGAAATGAGTAAAATTATCTCTATTTACAGTTGACATGATCTTATATAAAGAAAATCCTAAGATATCCATTAAAAAAACTTATTAGAGCTAATAAGCAAGTACAGCAAGGCTGCAGGATACAGGATCAATACACAAAATCCAGCTGTATGTTTGTATACCTGCAAAGAACAATCTGAAAAATCAAAGAAAATAATGCCAGTTACAGTAGGAAACAGAGAATAAAATATATAGGTATAAATTAAACAGAAGTGTTAAGACCTATACATCAAAACTATAAAAAAAATTGTTGACATAAATTAAAGACCGAAATAAATGGTAAGATTCCATCACATGGATCAAACGGCTTAATATTGATTAAGACAACAATATCCCTCAAATTGATCTATGGATTCAATACAACCCCTATCAAAATTTCAACTTTTTTTTGAAGTGGACAAAGTGATCCTTAAATTCATATGACAATGAAAGGAACCCAAAATAGCCAAAGAATATGAAAAAGAAGAACCAGGTTCTTCTAATTTCAAAAGTTACTACAAAGCTATAGTAATCAAGGAGATGGTGCTTATATAAGGATGAATGCACCTGTCAAAGGGATACAACTGAGAGCCCCAAAATAAATCCATGCATCGTACATACACAATGAACTGATCTTTGACAAGAATACACAATAAGGAGTCTCTTCAATTAATGGTATTCAGACAACTAAATATCCATATGCAAAGGAATAACGTTGTACCCTTAACTCTCACCATACACAAAAATTAAGTCAAAATGGATAACATACCTAAATTAAGAGCAAAAGCTACAAAACTGTTAAAAGAGCCCTGGTCAGGTAGTTCAACTGGTTACAGCATCATCCCATACACCAAAAGGTTGCAGGTTTAATCCCCAGTCAGGGCACATACCTAGGTACAGCAGGTTCAATCACTGGTCAGGGCATGTATGGGAGACAACTAATTGATGTTTCTCACATTGACACCTCTGTCTGTCTGTCTTTCTGTCTCTCCTCCCTTCCTCTCTAAAAATCAGTAAGAAAGATATCCTTGCCTGAGGATTTAAAAAATAATAATTTTTAATAAAGCACTCTCAGAAGAAAACAGGAGTAAATCTTTCTGACATTGGATTTTGTAATGGTTTCTGAGATATAAGAGTGCATTCAACAAAAAAGAAAAAAGAAAATGGTTACATCAAAATGTAAAATGTTTGTGTTGCAAATCACACAACCAAGAAAGCAAAGAGAAAACCCATGGAATAGGAAAAACATTTACAAATCATACATTTGATCAGGGACTCTTTTTCACTCTTTAAAGAACTCTTACAACTCAGTAATAAAATTATCTCAGTTAAAATGTGGGCAAAGGCAGACAGTGGTAGCCAGCTTTTATGGACTCGTTTGTTAAAACCCTACCCCCTACAGCAAGGGTGTCAAACTCATTTTCACTGGGGGCGGGAGGCAGGAGTGCACATCAGCCTCACAGTTGCCTTCAAAGGGCCGAATGTAATTTGAGGACTGTATAAATGTAGCTACTCCTTAACAGTTAAGCAAGAGTGACGCCGCCACTAAATAGAAACAAGGTGCTGGGGCGGATAAAACAAGGTGGAGGATCAGATTCAGCCCGTGGGCCTTGTGTTTGCCACCTGTGTCCTACAGGGATGGTACTAGAAGCTGAGGTGTTTGGGAAGTAATTAGGCTTAGATGAGGTCATAAAGGTAGAGCACCCATGATGGGATTTGTATCCTTTTAAGAAGAGGCTAGAGAGCTTGTTCTCACTTTTATGTGAGAACAAGAAGTCAGTCATCTACAACAAGGATGAGTATTCTCACAAAATCCAACCATGCTAGCACCCTAATCTTGATCTTCCCAGTCTCCAGAACTGTGAGAAACAAATTTCTGTTGTTTAAGCTACCCCAGTCTATGGTATTTTTGTTACAGCAGCCCAAACTAAAACAGCTGTTCAAATGGCTCCCAAAGATCTTCAACTTACGGTATTCAAGTTCTATGGAACCCCTCCTTTTGAGTAAGGGCTAGACCTAGTTGACTTGCTTCTAATGAAAAGACTACTGAGATGTCATTTCTAATATTAAATTACAAAAATATTCTAGCTTCTTACTCTTGCTTTTATACCTTGCTTCACAGGTGGAAGTCAGCTGCCATGTTGTGAAATGCCCTAAAAAGAGAGGCTTTTATGGCAAGGAACCAAGAGTGCTTTCTGGGAGGCAGTGTGCAAGAAACTGATGCCCTCAGTCCAAAAACCCACAAAATACTGCATCCGGCCAACAACCAAAAGACTGAGGTTGGAACTGGAACATTCCTTAGTCAAGCATTCAGGTGAGACCACAGCACAGGCTGACATCTTGATTGCAGCCTATGACACCCTGAACCATATGATCCAGAAAAACTGGACCTACATTCCTGGCCTACAGAAACTATGAGATAAGTCCTGTTGTTTCAACTGCTTTAAAAAAACAGACAAAGAATCTAAATAGACATTTATCCATAGAAGATTCACAAGTGGCCAATAAGCATTTGGAAATGTACTCAACTTCAATCTAATCAAAGCACTGCAAGTCAAACCCCCAATAAAATAAATACTACTATATACTTTGTAGGATGGCTGTAAAAAAAAAACAAACAAACAGTAACAATCTTTGGCAAGGATGTGGAAGAGCTGAACTCTCATATGGTGCTGGTGGGAATGTAGAATAGTATGTTCACGCTGAAAAACAGTCTGGCAGTTCCTCAAAATGTTAATCATTGAGTTACCATATGATCCAGCAATTCCACTTCAAGGTATATTTACTCAAGAGACATGAAAATGTTATATCTACCAGGTGATAAAAGGATAAACAAAATGTAATATCACTATATAATGGAATAGTATTCAGTAATAAAAAGACAATAAATGCTACAACACCAATGAACCTTGAAAATACTAGGTTAAATGAAAGAAGCTAGTCACAGAAGAATAGATATTGTATGATTCCATTTATATAAAAAGTCCAGACTAGGCAAATCTATAAAGACAGAAAGTAATTTAGTGGTCATTTAGTGTGAGGGAGCTGGGGAGTGGAAAGTGACAATGAATGGATAAGGGGGTTGCTTTGAGAAAGATAAAAATATTCTAAAACTGGATTCTGACTAGTTAAAAATGTTCTAAAACTGGACCTAAAACTGGTAATAGGTCCACAACCCTGTAAAAACTAAAATATGTTGAATTATATACTTTAAATGAGTGAATTGTTATGATATGTAAATTATGTAACAATAAAACTATTTAAAAATAGAACAGGAAAATAATTTTTATAATCTATGACACGTAATTGAAACAATGTTAATGTATTTAAAAATCCTTCCTCTAATGCTTTAACCTAGAAGAGTAGCGATTCCATTAGCCTATTTTAAATAGATCCCATAGGTGAACAAGTTTATAAAGTAAGTCAAGAGAATACCAAGTTTTTCCAAAGCAGAAATCAACACTTCTAGCTGTAAAGTTAAAAGACAGTTAAATAAACGTAAGTGATTACAAACCCTATAAAATACCAAGAAAATGTAAAAAATCTGAGGTAAAAAATAAAAAGAGAGATGGAGGAAAACAGGATGGGAAAATAATTATCATGTCAGAACAAATCTGGATCTTATCTGTCTACAATATTCGATTACCTCCAAAACTTGAGACCTTAGAGCATAAAACACAGTAATTTATGCTTTACAATGTTAACCACCCACAAAAAATAATTCTGACTGGTTCTATGAAGTAAATATAAGCCAAAATGACTAAAGCAATAGCCATAGTTCATCCATAAATTACCTCAAAGTACCTGAAATCATCCGGGCACAATCACCAAGACTCAATGTAAAATTCCCTACTATTTACTACTTATAAAATTAATCATTTAAATCTTAGTTATCAATCAAGAGAAAAACTCACTCCCAATATATTCACCCTACCTCAATCCTCTATATAAATACCCACACTCCAATAATTAAAATCAGTGTTTATTTTACTGTTTTCTAATGCCCATTCCAGCTTGACATTATAAAGCACCAATGGGAATGTACATTCTCAGGGTGCTTTTACATATAGCTAGTAAGACATAAACAGTCCTGTGGAAAGCAACTTGGCAGTATTCAATCAAGCTAAAGATAAGCCCCATACCTCAGCAGACATTCCACTTCTAGTTGTATGCCCTGGAGCAAGTGCTATTCAAAGTAGTTTTCATAGAACAGTGTTAGATCTTGAACTGATTTTTACTAGTCCATGATAAGATAAACATAGGAATTCAGAGTAGGGGTCAGTCAGAGCTAAAGCAATTTGACAGAGAAATTTTTATTTAAAAAAATCAGAACTTGTATTTTGTCTTTGTTTTCATTTTTCTAGTAATTTAATTTTATTATATTTCACAACAGTATTCATTTACAACATTGGATCCAATAAACAAACACCATGTCCTAAGAAGCATTGCCTTAAGGAAAAAGAACACCTGTACAATCTTTTCAAAGAAAACTGAAAAAACCTAAATGCTTAGCAAGTGAAAAATGGAATATGAAACAGTTAAAAAAATCTAATTTGCATGACTCAACATGGGTAAATCAAAAAAATCAGTGGCGTGTGATTCCACACAAAAATGACACGAAAGAGAGGTATACGCAGGTGCATAGTAAAAGCACAACAATCGTGCACAGAAATTATAAACTGAAAATTCAAGATGGGACTACCTCTGAGGAAAGAGGAAAAGGGGAAAGTGGGGAAAGGCACACAGAGAGTTAACTATTTATAATGCAGTCTTTTAAAAAGATCTGTTACAAATAAGATAAAAATGTTAAGATATGACAAAATAGGTGGAGGATGTTGGTTACATCATTCTCTAAAACCAGTCTGTATGTTAGAAATATTCCTTTTGCAACACCAAAAATAAAAACAAGAGAAAAGTGATAATAAATTTATAGTAACTGCTACAAAAGAAAATAACAATGTGGCTATATATAACAGAGGAGAGTAACAAGAGATATAATTCAGACTGGGGACTCAGGAAAGACTTAAGAAACAGATTCTTTGAGAATCAGGATTAGCCAGAGTAGAGATGTTCAGACAGGACAATACAGAAAGTGCAAAAGAAAGTCCTAGAGCCCAATGAAAGGTGTGCAGGCCAGTACGTACTATCAGCTGATGAGTCACGGCAAGAACCATGCACATTGTGGCTGAAGCCATTAAAAACTTCAAAACACATAAGTGGTATGACACAATTTGTGTTTCAGAAAAATCCCTCACTGTTGGAGGAGGGAATTACAAACATGGGAAGGATGAAATCTGTAATAAACCCTGTAGCGGTGGGATAGAATTGGAGGTATAGATATAAATTTGTGGTTTTAGCTACACAGATAAATAGACAGAAGGAGGGAGGGAGGGAGGAACAATAGGTGTGCATATGTGATAAATTAGGTAAAACTATAAAGTAAGTAAATATAAAAAAATGTTCAAGATGTTAATTACCTTTGCTGGAGAAAGAGAACACAGGAATGGGATAAGGAGGAGCACACAGAATTTAAGAATATTGACAACATTCTGTAATATTTCCTAAGATGGATAAAGTTCATTCTAATATTATGTTGTTATGATCCCTAACATATATTTTGCATGTAACTGTGATCTCAACACGGCATCTCAAAGAGTCTGAACTTTTATGTCTGAATCTAATAACCTACTAGTACTGGAAATTTAGCTATTTCTACCAACTTTCATAAGTGAATCAGGTAGAGTATGTCATTTTGGTTTATTTGTTTTAAATAAACAACAATGTACAACAACTACGATTACTTGCTTCAATGCAGATATAGCTGTTCCTTAAAAAAATTCCCTTTTCATAAATATTATCCTTTTAATCTCACCAAATATATTAATAACTTAACTCCAAAGAAAAGTAACATTCAAAAAAGAAACTAATGGTCATCTTTTCAACCAAATAAGGATTCAGTGAACTATGACTGGAGCAATTTAACAAAACCCCAAGAGAAGTATAGCTATCATACCTATATATATGAAGATTGTAAGGAGGGTTGATTTATAAAAGAAAAACAATGTAAGATAAACTTCTTTAGACTTTCATCTAAACAAAGAGCCTTTTATTTTAACTTTCTCCTGACTATATATTATAGGTTATATAAGAATAAAATGACTACTTTAACTTACCATTCCACTGGAATTATTTATTCCATTCATATTAATTTTGGTTACAAATCTAACTGATGGAGGAGCTTCTGGGTATTTAGGTCCACATTCTACTTTCAGGCTATATATTCTGTTTTCATAATTTGTCTAGAAGGCAAAAAAAAAAAAACAACAATAATATTCAAATGCTAATAAAGAGGAAAAGTACAATTTGAATGTACTTCATATTATTGTGTATGTGATCAAGAATTTACTTTTCTACAAATTTATTTGACTTATATAGCTAGAAAAAATGCAGCAAACAACTTAATAGTAGAGATTTTATAAAATAATTCTATACGTCATATCAAAATGATAAGAATTTGCTTTTTTGTGATACAAACAATGCCTATAGCAAAAGAAAAAAGTACACCACTTAAATTCAGGTTTTACAAAAAGTTTACATTGTTGGAGAAGGAACTACTTGACTGTGTCATGCACAAATAAAGGTTCCCATTTGTCCAGAACAATTCTGTTTATTCTTACTGTCCTAGTATTAACATTAATAGTGCTTCTTTTCATTCTCAATAGAACCTGTTTGGACAATAAATTATATGGTTATCCCACTCACAGGGCAATCAGTAACTTCTAGCAAAAGGAAAACCACTATACTATACTATCTTACAGCAAGAAAATATTTCATGTCTATTATTAGTTATATTTCCATTACTACTTTACTAATTTTGTGGTTCATTAAATTCCATTATCTGAATTCAGAGATAAGACAGCAAGCTTTATGTTTCCACATCACTGTAAAATAGGTTTTCTTAATTGAGAAGTTGCACACTACCATACCAAAGACTTAATGGTTCTAGATTATTCGTGGCTTATTTTCATGCCTATAATTAACTCTTCTTTATCATCATCATTTCCTCACTTGATTAACTTACTGGTACACAATTAAAACAAAACAATAAAAATTAATGAAAGGGACAAATGTAATGCCTTTGGTTTTTACAATAACCTGGGGGTGGGTGGTGCAGCTAACCACCATCTACAAATTTCACTTACCAAAAGTGAACCACATCTTCCTTTCCCTTAAGAGTTATTTCTAAGTGAAGATCAGATCTGGGATATCAAACTTCTATAGTTTAAAACATATGCAACAATCTTGTATATATATTAAGTATTTTAGTATTTTAAAAAGAAAGCTCATTGAAGTTCAATGGTAAACATATTAATAATATGATCAGCACTTTAGATTACAAAAAAGAGCTAAAATATTATCTCAAGGAAATCATCTAGTCTGTGGCTCTCCAATCTGGAAGAACATCAGCCTCTCCAGAAAATTGCATTAAAAAAAAGATAATAATATGGGGGGGGGGGGCTTGATTGGGAGTAAAGGGGAGAAAACTGTACTTGAACAATCATTAAAATAAAAAAAAATAGCCCCAAGAAATTCCATAACACTAAAGATACTGCAAATATGTGGAAACAACCAGAACTCTCATATTTGCTGGGTGTCAAAAAATGGTATATCCATTTTGTAAACAGTTTGGTATTTTCTTTTGAAAATTAACTAAGCATACCCCTACCCTATGAATTATAAATTCCATTCCTAAGCAGGAGAAATGGAGACAAACATATATTCACAAAAAGACTCATAAAAAAAATGCTCATAGCAACTTTGTTTGTAATAGTCAGAAAGTAGATAAAATCCAAATATCCATGAACAGGAGAACTGATGAGTCTATTATGGCACATCCATAAAGTAAACTACTACTCGGCAATAAAAAGAAACACTATGGAACTACAGATGAACTACATGGAACAACACAGATGACTACCTAAGACATTATGCTTAGTCAAAACAAAAAGCAAATTGGTAAGTGAACACACTGCATGATTCCACTTAAACAAAGTTCTACAACAGTCAAAACTATAAGGTGCATAAAGTAGTGACTAGGGTGGGAAAGGGATGAGAAGGGGCACGGGGAACTTTGTGGAGTGATGGAAATGCTATCTCAATAAGTGTGTGGGTACCAAGGTACACATTTGTCAAAATTTGTGGTAAGATCTATGCATTTCACAATATGTATATTATAGCTCAATTTTTTAAAAAAAGGTGAAGAACTATAAGCTAGTCTATCGATCTAATTCAGTGCTCAGATTAAATATTATACTACCTTTTGATACCTTGGGTTAATTTTTCTTTTGCCTCTAAATTTGAAATTAACAGTCAAACTCTTTCTATTATCTAACAAAAGAATAAAATAAAATAGAACAGAGTAGTAAAAGGAACTAATAATTACTAAGTATGCATTATAGTCAGATATTCTCCTATTGTCTAATTATTAATTCATTTAATTCTCAAAACTTCAAAAGATGGGTCTAGTACCCCCATTTGCATGTAAAGAAACATACATATAAGGAAAAGTAACGAAACCTCTAATGCTAAAAAATGTTGCTTCATAAAATTTAGCACACAAACATATGGGAAAAAAAGAAATTGCTAATTCATATAAATCCAAACAGATACTGTGATAACAAAAAACAATACTCTTAATCAGCACATTAAAAGAAAAAAAAAACAGCTAACTAAATAGCAGTATGTTAAGATAAGAATTTTCCTATTACCCTGGCTGAATGTGGATACCTAAAGCTAAGAACAGAATTGCTCTAAATATGGCACCTTCTAAATAGAAAACAACTAATGTAAGATAAACCCTGGCAGTTTTAGCAAATGGCAAATGAATGAGTTCTTTGACCACTCACCTTATCCTAGTCCCATATGCCTCAGGGAGGGAGATAACTGGAGAAAAGATGCAAGGCAGAAAATCATTATGTAGTGAGCAGTCTGGCTTGGGAGGTGTGTACTGTGCCTTTGCAAGGTACTCCCCTCCTGTCTCTTCCTGGCACCCAAGAGTGAGAAAGTGCTCCAAAACTACCACCCACAGAAAGCAGAGGACCCAGTGGAAGAGAAGCATGCCTGGCAGCCAGCAGTTCTGGTCTATGTGCTCCCCTTGCCAAGAAGGCCTTAACCTCCCCACAGCTAGAACAGCATTTGCCCCAACACTGGGTGCAGCCTGGACACAGAAGCTTCCTGCACCTGTGACACCAGAAAAGACAGCTAGCTTGCAGAGTTTTGGTGATGATCACAACTGGGCAAGACATCAAGCAGAAGCTGCTCTTCCACATTTGGGAATTGTGCTTTGAAACAGCCCACAAAAATCACTGAGGAACTTAGATATAAGCTCCAAAACCATTCTTGAAGTCCACTGGAGGTAGTGGGCTGGGGGAAAAAAATAATCTAAGTAATTTCCACTTTAAACTCCATCAGTTCAGAGTGTCAAATGTTCAAACTATTCATTAAGATGCTCATAATTTAAAGGCATTTTTTAAAACATAATAGACATGGTAATAATGTTCACAGGCAGTGAAAATCAAGGTTATAAATACTAAGTTATAAAATATGTCAAAAATTCTAATCATCAGTATTATATTTCTTTTTTCAAAAATCTCATGGAAAAAGCAGAGTGGAGGAATGGGGGAGTTTGTTACTTTAGTAGTGTATACAAAGTTTGCAAAGGAATACCAGAAAATATAAAACATTAATGTATCATTTAAAGTTAGCACTGCTGCCCTGGCTGGTGTGGCTAAGAGGACTGAGTGCCGGCCTGTGAACCAAAGGGTTGCCAGTCCAATTCCCAGTCAAAGCACCTACCTGGGTTACAGGCCAGGTCCCCAGTAGGGGGCACATGAGAGGCAACCACACACTGATGTTTCTCTCCCTCTCTTTCTACTTCACTTCCCCTCTTTAAAAATAAATAAAATTAAAAAAATAAACTTAGTCCTGCTAATTAACAGATCCATTTTTCTTTTGTAATAATCCACAGGAATTCTAAACACTACCCAATAGAAAAACTGGTGAAATGTTTCCATTACAAGGTTATAGGAGCCTGTTTTCCATGGCATGGACCCAGCTCCCACTCAGAAAGGCCAGTGTAAAGCGAGGTCCGCTACACAGGACCCATGCCCACAGATAGGTTCTCCCATGGGGAATAATGGCCTACATTGTACCTAGGCCGCTTTAAGACTCGCTTTTTGCTAAAACTCCCTCACACTCAATTGAGGTAGCAAACATTTACTGCATATCTTTAAAGTAACATCCTAAAATCTATGCTAAACCTTCCAAGGGCGAGTGTAACCAGTTCAATCACTTTTCCATTTACATTTGCAAGTACTGTTCTTTTTTGATGTAATTAGCAACATCCTCTCCTTTGTTTTCTGTAAAAGGTAACCACCCAAAGCAAACCTGTGCATAGTAAATGATGACCATCCTCAATGTGATGTGCCTGGAAGAACAATAAAAGCTTGTCAAGGCAAGGGTTGGGGCACTCTCTCCTTGAGAGAGTGGCTGTGCTATCCCTTTTCCTCCACAGGACTTGGTAGTCCATGTGAATTTGTCTCATTTCAGCCACAACGCCGTGGACACTGAAGGCTACTGTATGCATCAATTAGTGCCCAAACAGAGACCTAGGGCTATGAGCTGTAGTAGACAACATACCAACTTGGTTGAGTACACGTGCAAGAGCCCAGGTAAGAGCCGACAATACTGAGTGCTTTTTGGTTAGGTCATAGGGTGTGCTAGATTTCAGAGGAAAAGGGTTTTCTTCCTAGGTTGCCCTCTCTTGGGACCGCTTCGCAACTCTACCTTCCTTAGTAAGCAGGAGCCTATCTCTCCCAAGTATTTGCCGAAATCTCGCGGCACGGGCTGAGCAGTTAAGAGTCACAAGAGCACTTGCCACAATAAAGGCTCCCATGAGAGGATTAGCTGGATGTGAACCAGGACAAAACACTAGGTTTCCAGCCAGCCACAAGCAAAGTCCAGGCAACGAGAGGCACACTATAAAAACACTCACAAACCCATCCCGGCAGCACAACCCCAACTAGGTCTAAGCTTGGGAGAGGGAGCAAAGACTTACCCTCTAATCAGCTTTAGAAGAAGCAACTAGTTACAGGGCTATTTACAAGTCATCTCAACAAATTCTTTCTTTTAAGCCGCCTGTTGCAGTCCCTTCAATTTTGCCTTTTCCCTCTGTCCACCTGCATAAGGATATAAAGGTGCAGGTGGAGAAAAAGTAAAATTGAGACTGGTTTTGTAATTGCCATGCTTGTGGCAAAAGGAATTTCAGAAAAAAGGTTCTTCTATTTGTTAAAAAAATTCTGCAAAGGTTTCTGCGAATCCTCAACCATGGGGAATGGATTCTCTAAGGAACAAGAGCAAAGTTTTAAGCCAATTAGGCAGCTTTTTGGAGCTGCTGAATGTCTCCCTGATAAGGGATCTTTAGATTTAGTTCTTTAGAAAAAGTTGGGAAGAAGTTGAGATAACACCAGGTGGTGTGACATAAGATTCTAAAGACAGTATCTCATTCCCTCCTTTAGAGAACTTAATTTGAAAATACTGGTTTGCTTGGGATTTTGTTTTTCATTTTGTTTTGAATGGAACAGTTCAGTTTCAAAATATTCTGCTAAACCTTTGGTACACAGAATGAGATCTCTAAAGTTACATCATAAGGATTCTACTCAGAAAGAATTTAAATTGATTGTTTAAAGAAAGAAAAATAACTCACTTTCCTAAAATAATAAAAAGCTCAGGAAGAAAAACGTGTCTTTTAACCACCCCAAATCCTCCTTCTGTAGGCCCAGGGACTGCTTTAGTCCTAGGAACAAGCCATGCGGAACTTAGTGTCCTCCCTCCCTCTTCTACAGCCTCCCTAAAGTTGTCAAGGGCACTAGATAATGAGATAGCTCACTTTTGACAACATGGAAGGAATGCAGTAATCAATAAGAATTAACAACAACAACAATAATGTAAATATATTTGCCAGTAGATAAAAAACTGTTTCTGAAAGTTATGAATGTGTTCATATATTTGTCAATCCAAAGCATGTTGTAAGTGGGATGGGGGGTGTGACGTGTTAAAATAAACATTAAGAATTCTTGTTTATGCTGGAGCCATGACCTTTTATTGTAACAATGAAATATAGGTGTACTGTCTCCCAGGGAGAATTAGCCCTTCTCCACAGAAGACTAAGTACCTTTTTTTAGTACCTGTAAACACTGATTGTTTCCTTGGGAAAGAACTGGCTCTTCTGGAGAGAACAGTTACTCAATAGAGTCACAAAAGGCTCTTGGCGTACAACCACTTTGTCTAAATCATATGTGAGCAGAGCACCACCCACCTTTCCCACTATCCTTGAAAACTCTGAACCTAGGAGCTACCAGGTCCTGAGAACAACAGGGTAATTAATTTGCTGCTTAAACTCATTGCAGCCTCCAGAAACAGGAGGGGGGCTGTCTTTCCAAAAACAGAAAAAAAAAAAAAAAAAAGGCACTTTTAAAACTGAGCCTATTTTTCAGCCTCCACTTGGAGTCTCGTTTCCACTACTCCCCTGCCACTTACCTGGCTCTCCAATAAGCTGGTATGGGTTGATCAGTGGCCACTTAAAGGAAAGAGACGTGAACAGACCTGCCTTTATGTTAAACAATTAGAAGCAGGTCATACTGAAACTGCTAACAGCCCTTGGAATATGCCTATTTTTGTTGTATCAAAGAAATCTAGCAAATGGAGGCTTATTCATGATCTAAGAAAAATTAATAAATCCCTCCATCCTATGGGCTCCCTACAGCCAGGATTCCCCAATCCAGCTTGCATTCCAAAGGACTGGCCACTTTTAGTTATTGACCTAAAGGATTGTTTTTTACAATCCCTTTAGCAGAAAAGGATCTGGAGCATTTTGCATTTTCCCTCCCACTCATTAACAATTCTCAGCCTTTACAGTGGTTTCAATGTGAGAGTTTTGCCTCAGGGAATGCCTAACAGCCCAACAATCTACCAGCATTTCATTCATACAGCCATTCAGCCAGTAAGAGATCAGTTTCCTAATTTAATTATCTATCATTATATGGATGACATCCTGATCACAACTCCTTCACAAGATGTGTTAGCAAAAAGTGCTTCCTTTCTTAAAAATTCTATAGCCTCTGCTGGGTTAGTAATTGCTCCAGAAAATCATCCAGCATTCAGAACCTTGGAAATATTTAGCTTATATCCTTTTTAATAGGACAATTCAGCCTCAAGTCCTTCAAATTAATCCACCCAAAGACTTAACTCTTAATCGCCTCCAATAACTTCTGGGAGCAATCAACTGGGTGTGACCCAGCCTTGGAATACCTACCCAACAATTAACTCATTTATTTAATACCCTTAAAAGGGACCCGCATCTTAATTCCCCCAGAAAACTGTCCTCTGAGGCCCTACAAGAATTAACTATAATAAATCAACATATTCAGCTTCGACAACTAACTAGAATTAATTCAGTTTCGTGTCCAGCTTTTCTGTTTCTGAACCTTAGGAACTCCAGCAAGATCTTATATGACAGCTATCACCCCACTTAGCTATGATACAGTGGCTTTTTCTGTCTCATCAACCAAAACGCTCTATTACTGATGCAATAATTTGTAAATATACAGAGCACTCAGGGAATATATTAAAAAAAACACAGAATGTACTACCTCACCCTGCTGATGTGTAACCATTACAACCGCATCCTGATTGATAACCAGCCCCTCTGCCTCTGTAAACGGCTTGCTGCTTGTGATTGATAACCAGCCTCTCTGCTTCTGTAAACGGCTTGCTGCTTGCTTTATAAACCCTGGAGAAACTCAGTCCGGAGCTCAGAATTTGGGGTCTCTCTCCCACTCTGAGCCCCGTGCACGTAATAAACTCGTGATTCCGTCATTTTCCACGTGTGGGTAAGTGATTTTCCGTAACATTTTGGTTCCCTGACCAGGAAACGACCTCATGCGAGCAGGCTTTTGCCTCTGGTGAAGGCAGCGGGAATCGGTGAAGGCAGCGGGAATCGGCAGGAGGAACCCTGCCGGCAGGGAAGAAGCACGTGCCCTAGTTATTTCGGGCTTCCCAGGACGGGGCCCTCAGGCCAAGGTCCGTTTGCTCTAAGACCCGGGCATTAGAAAGAGGCGAAACACGACCAGGCAGCAGATTCCAGACCAGTGAGTGCCCTAGGGACAAGACCCAAAGCCAGAGGGACTAGCTATCCCTGTGCTGAGGAAATGTAGAAACCGCTTTGGAGAGTGATAAGGGAGCTGGGAGCCAGCAAAGGCATTTCAAAGGAGTAGCCATCTGGAATGTTAACAGAGAGGCCTAAGCTGTTAATGGGCCTGGTGAGATGGTACTGCCAGGGTATGTAAATAGTACACAAACGTTTAGATAAGCCACTTGTTAACCTTTGAACCCCGGGACCCCTAAATCTTTGTACCAGCCTTGTTTCTGAAGTTCTGTTTCTGATATGTAGATCAAAACCTATAAATACTGTAGAAAGACAAAGGGCTGGACTCAGGATTTGGGTTCTTCCCCTGAGCCCGCGCGTAATAAAGAATCGGGCTCC
>PVIA01013904.1:0-29560 GCA_004024845.1 Tonatia bakeri
GTACACACTTCTGAAATTACAGATTTCAGAGACAATGGTAATTTTTAATACTGCATGCATTTTCTGTTGTTTATTCAGTTATGTAAAACTAGTTATTTGTACATTCACTCCATTCTACTGACAAGAAAAGTACTGAATATTTTTTTATGAAAACAACAGAGTAATTTTTGGCCTGTTTCTGCCACATCCTAATAGCAGTATATTAGCAGATACTACTTGGCAATAAACACTGACATTTAGATTATTGAAGGCATAATTTTCACAATGTCATTCTGTACCATTTCCCAAAGTGTACAGTATTAACTTTAATGTGTTTATATGTTGCTTTATAGGTGGACCAAGTATTGTCATTATTTTTTTTAAAAACTGGCTATTCATAGGCTCCTCCAATGCACTGTAAAATCTTTAAAGAAGAATAACACTATTTTTATGGGAACTTACATTCTCTGCCTAATTTAATTCTTGCAGCAATTATGTAAGTCAGCCAGGGAAGGTTGAATTTAGTACTACTTTACATCTATTGAGACAGGGGCATAGCAAAGTTAGCTACTTGTCTGATGCCACACATTGGTCAAAAGCAATTTTGGAGGCCAAGTTCAAGGTGCAAGCAAGGTATATTTTCTATAATGCCAAGATACTTCTCAAGAGTTAGAAATGTGTTCTTTTCTCTCATTCTTCCTAGGTAGCCTTGCATATTCAGTTACTGAAAAAGCCCTAACTTAGAAGAGAGGCAGACAGAAATAGAAAGGGGAAGATGAACCAAAAGACTGCTAGGTTAATACTTAGAGAATGTCATACTTTTCCAGGTACAGCATTCATCATATGCAGATATATGCCTACTGTCCCCCTCTCAATTTTCCTGATGGCACAGACTAGTTATATTGTTCATTTATTTCTATAAACCTAGAGCCTAACTACATAGTACTTGAAATACAGTAGAAACTTCAAGAAAAATTATTGAAAAAATTAAGTAAAAAATTCTCTTTAACTAAAATTGTCCCATGAAAACTTTAACCAAATAATTTTGAGTTGGAGCTGCTGTCTGTATCAGTTGTGATAAGCTAAGTTACATTAGCTCAAGATACAGTAATAAACAGTATCAGTAACTTAAAACAACAAAATTTGTTGCTTGCTCGTGCTATACAGCCATCTTGAATTGCAGCAGGATTCTGCTATTCAGTCACTTACGGACCCAGAATAAAGGAGCAGACACTCTCTGGAACATTGTTGGTTGCAATGACAGAGGGAAGTGGCCCTTAGAAATGTTATCCATGAAAAATGAGGTCTTATGGTGTCACAATGAAAAGAATTATCAGAGAACTACATGGGAGGATGGGGTTCTGTGGTGAACTTTACTGGTAATGTAAAATTAAGGAGGTTCCTCTCCTGACTTCCCAATGCACCATTTCATCTGTCTTGCCATGGAAAAGATTTAGTCTTTTCTTCAGTAGGGCCAGGATAAAGGCCACTGTCCAGAGTTTCTGTTCCAGCATCTGGCTAGCTTGACATGTGTTTCAAGCTGCAGTCCATTGCTGTACTGCAGGATTTTGGCTTCCTCGAGTAGGCTGCATGTGGAGTCTGCACAGACATGGAGAGGGAACATGTTAGTGCACAGAGCACGTGTGTTACAGGCTACAGAAAGAGAGCTTCTTTGTTCCCCTGGGGCTATATTAGCTTGGGCTTGGGACAGACCAGTGTCTTTTCAAAAGAACCAATCAGCTTCCCAAGCTTTCTGCTGGCTTTCAGTTGGCCTTACCCCTTAGTTATACGGACAGTCCTCTTTGGTCCAGCACCTCCCCTGACCCCAACTATCCAGTACTGGCTGGGAAGGGAAGGAATGTTAATTCCCTTGGTGGAGATATACTGTGGCCCCCTCCAGTGTGAAGCTGCAGCTTTCTGGTGGTGCAAACAAGCTTATGCTTCTCCAGTTTATTAAACTCAATGTCTAATTCTCTTGGCCCCCTTTCATTTATTAATATCTAGCTAAATCCTGACAGTAACAGAAGGTCTTCTACGGGAACACTGAATGCTCTAAATCAGAAACCCTGTCTGCTCCACACAATCAATTGACCTTAACTCCTCACAGTGCCCCACCTTCTCATAGTGCTACCCAAAAGAGGACCAGAAACTGCCTGGATGGTGGAGAGCAGGACATATTTGGCTAATGGTACTAATGTCTATCATATTTCATCTCCTTGATTTTTAGCTTTTGTTATAAATAACAAACTACAATTTTGTTTAAATTTTTTTTCTGTAATATGCACTTATAAAATACAATTTTCCTCCTAACAGCCTCATATGAGAATGGTGCATAGTGATATTAAGTACTTGAATAAGGTCAAATTGAAAAAGTCAGAGATAGTAATAGAAAGATAATTCAATTATTTGTGCCACTGGTATTGGATGAATCCATTCATTCCATATTCATGGAGGTAAATTACACATAGGAATAAAACAACAATTATATTCTAAGATAAAATCATTGCTACAAATTTTATTTGGGTCCAAGGAGAAGATTTAAAATTTTTCTGTGTTCCTGTTTTGGGCAATTATTCTGGTGACACAGAGAAGTGGTATCTGACCTAGAAATTCTGGCTGAACAGTCTGAACTGTGGAAAAATATATCCTAAAATCCCTGGCCTCTGTGTTTAGCATGAGGCCAAATATAGCATACAGATATTTACCTGGAAAATTGCTGATTCTAATGTAGAAGAAGAAAAAATACTTTCCCTCTACCCTTCTCAGTTAACTGGCTGGGACTCTGGAAATTAAACTGATAAAAGACAAATTAAAAATAATTTAATTATGTAAGTATGCACAGAAATTTCACAGAAAAAATAAGACACTAGCAGGTGAGATGATTGAGGTTAATATACTACCTTAGACTAAACAAAGGAAGAGGAATTTGGGGCTTCTGGGTGACGAAGACAAGTTATGGGAAGTAAGGGGAGGAAATGCATGGTAAATAAGTGTTGCCTCATTATGCAGATAAGAGTCTCTTGGGTGATAAAAGTTATCTCTGGTAGTAGCTCTCTTCCTAGTACTTCCTAGATACACCATTAGAAATGGAAATTTCCTTCATAAATGTAAATTTATTTTACAAAAGGAGGAATTTATACTTTATCCTTAGGCAGGGGTTGGTAAAGAACTTTTTCTGCATCTCCTGGTTCTGAATTGCCTTTATCTCAACATAATCCATATGTCAAAGAGGCATATTTTAGGATTGCATACTCTGGGACACTTCATGAGTATACAAAAATATCCATCTCTAATTTTTACATAAGAAAAAATTAATTATTCACTAGTGAATATTAATTAAATTATTGGTCCTGATAGCCTGGCCAGACTGTGGGAAAAGGAGGAGACCGCGAACCGCCCAAGGCAGCAGGTGAAGTTGCGTTGCCAGGGTAACCAAGCCAGCGTCCTGGGAATTCTCCGCTGATCCTGCGCTTCCCGCTCCTGAGGACAGATCGCCCCACTCCTGGGCAAGATGGTGGCAGGAGGAAACATTGCACTGAGCACACGCAAAGCCAGCAAAAATAACTGGATAAGGGAAAAGCCCTGCTATCCACTTCCGGTCTCTGACGGGGGGGTGCGAACGCGGGGAAGGCAGGCACACGTGCCGCAGAGGTCAAAATGGCCGCAGGGGGAGGTGCGGTACCAGAAAAACCTGTCCGTCTAGCCTGGGACAAAGAAGGGATTGGATGGGGGGCCGGGCCCTGCCAGGGCACACAAAAGTTTGGGCTGAGAAAAAGCACCTGGTCTGTCCCAATGGGTAACTTATATAAACTCAGGGGGAAGAAGGGGCAGGCTCTTTTCCCACTTGGTGGAGGTTTAGGCCGGAGTTTGTGGGATCTCCTGGTCCTGGAAGCCACGTGGCCAATGGTGGAGCTGGCAACACGCGTAGCCTCCAGGAGGGAGCCCGAACGGACAGCTGCCAGCTTAGTGATCTCGCGCTTCGAAAGACAAGGATGGAGCAGAAATTCTGTGCACTGCCTTTCGTTTTGGTCTTGCTGGGGGCCTGCTCCGTATTGCCTGTGTTTTGCAGAAGAGATGAGCCTGATGAACGTAGAGATGGGGAGTCCCTCCATTCATTGACCTTTTGAATAAAGACCTCTTTCTCATGAACCCCTACCTCTGGAAATTGCCTATTGGTGGCAGCAGGCAGCCGACTCCGACTTTGGTTCAGTAACATTATTAGTTTATTATTACACACTATATGGCTTCCGGGAATATTAGCAGCTAATTAGAAAAATGGGTAGTGTTAGCTTATATTACACAAGGGGCCATTAGACTGAGATGACATTAATGTCTTAGTAGCTCACTTAAGCAAACAACACTTAAGCCTATATTGCCTCAGATTGAGAAATAGAAACCTAAGGACAACCAATCACAAACTAGACTTTCCCAAGTAAGATGAAGAAGAAAAGCTAAGAGTTCTTACAATAAAAAGTATTTTCTTAAAATGAATCAGCCCTGCATTCTTAGCTGTAGGTTGGTCCAGGACAGTTATCAGTCAGATGTTCAGTGGTCTGGATAATGGATGTAAAGTGGATGTTAGGTGGTCTGGATACTTGAGTTCTTTGGGGGGTAATCAGGATTATCTGGAAGTCTGGTAAGTGTCCAGGTATTGACACACAATAAATTGGAGTGCGCACACACACACACACTAAATAGAGGCCTGGAAAGTTCAAAAGTTTAAGTTTCCAGGTTAATTAAAATAAGAATAGAATCAGCCTTGGTCAGTGTGGCTCAGTTGGTTGGGTGTTATTACACAAACCTAAAGGTCACAGGTTCAGTTTCTGGTTGGGACACATGCTGGGTTGCAGGTTCTGTCCCCAGTTGGGGCATGTGCTAGAGCCAGCAAATTGATGTTTTCTGTCTCACATTGATATTTCTCTCCCTCTTTCTCCCTCCCTTCCCCTCTCTATGGAATCAATGAAAGAACAAAAATAATTTTTTTAAGAATAAAACCATTTTCCCGTGCCTCAAGCTATTTGCTTTTAGTAATTTGGCAGCTTGACTACAGTGACTCCATTTTGTTTTTTCACTCTGTTCTTCAAAGGTAATTGCTTAGGCTCTAGCCAATCAAATAATTTCCTTGTTTTGCTTGTGTATCTTCTCTATAAAATTTTGCCTCTAGCTTCTGTTGGTGCAGTGCTCCTAACCACTTCTGATGTAGTGCCACCCAATTCCAACCAATATTGCTCAAATAAAGTCTTTAAATGTTTAATATGCCTTAGTTTATCTTTTAACAGTTTCATTGTGGTAGTTCATTAGCCTAAATCTCAAGTGGTTTACTCAAAACTCATATGTCCTCACTTTATTTTTTATAAGCTCCCATGCCATGCACCTACCCAAAACCTTATGACTTGTTTTGGGTATAATTTTTTGAGAGTCACTATTATAAAGTAGTTCAATTCTTTAAAATATTAAGTGAAATTAAAAAAGGGGTTCAAGTTTTAAAAACCATAGATATCAGGTTCACTTATTTCTTTGGACATTATATGGTGATCTCTCATGCTGTGTAGATGTACATTTGTACTACATTAAACCTTGCTTCAGAGATTCAAAGAGCAGAAGTATATAATTCAAAAGAAGTAAACTGCTGGCTTCATTTGTAATAAACTCTGGTATGACGTGGAATGATTTGACTTTCAAGTGTAATTCCAAAAACTGTATTAGCATCAAACATACTCTATATTCTTAGGACTGCCTAACTGCTCTTACTTATCATATGACTGTGAATTGCAATATTATAGTAAAAGAATTAGCAAAGTCATGATGTTCTCAATTGCTGAGCATACAGATTGCAAGTGCTTTAAAAGGAGGTCAAACATGAAAGGATGATTCAAATATTTATACTAAGAAGCTTAAAATTCCCATGTTAACAGTTTCTTGTTGCTAAGAAGTCAAACACAAAAGAATGCATACTGTATGATTCTATATGTACATATATATCAAGTACAAAAACAGGCAAAACTAATTTGCATTGTTGAAAGTCTGGTAGACAATGACTGAAAGGCAGCATGATAGGGTCCCTGGTGTTAATAGTTCTCTTCCCTTCTTTTCTTTTCTTTTCTTTTCTTTTCTTTTCTTTTCTTTTCTTTTCTTTTCTTCTCTTCTCTTTTCTTTTTTCTTCTTTCTTTGTTCCTTCCTTTCTTCTTTCAGAGAGAGAGAGAGAGACATCAATTTGTTGTTCCATTTATTTATTCATTTATTGCATTGTGTGTACCTCGACAGGGAAAGAACCTGCAACCTTGGCTTATGGGGACAATGCTTTAACCAACTGAGCTACCTAGCCAAGGCCAATAACGTTCTATTTCTTGATCTGGGTGCTGGATACACAGGTGCATTCACACTGAAAATTCATGGAGCTGTATATACCTGGGATATGCATATTTTTCTTTATATGTATATAAAAGCACACATGTAAAATAGTTTAATAAAACGTTAAAACAAAGACAATTTCAGAAAACCCATGAAAAAATATATTTCAACACATGTAATAAGTCTCAAATATCATTACTAGAATTTGTGAGCCATCAATGTGGGAATCACTCACCGAACAGAGTATTCAATGAACTGGATTCAAAGCAGCTGTCTTGACCTGCAGTGGTAAACACAACATATATATACACATGATGTATTATAGTATTGTATACCTGAAACCTATATCATTTTATTAACAAATGTCATCCCAAGAACTTCAATAAAAAAAGTTGTCTTGGAATCAAGATACCTAATGTCAAAACAAGAAAATTTATCTTTAAAATCTTGAATCTCTCTTTCTAAAGATTTTATTTGTTTATTTTTAGAGAGATGGAAGGTCAGGGAGAAAGAGAGGAAGGGAGACATCAGATGTGTGATGCATTGCTTCCCCAACTGGGGACCTATCCTGACCCGGAGCCCTGACCAGGAATCCAACCTTTTGGTTTGGAGGCTGGTGCTCAGTCCACTGAGCCATACCATCCAGGAGGACTCTCTCTGCTTTTCCCTACCTCCAGTGACACCACAGGTTAGAACAGGTCATTTCGCACATTGCGTCTCATTTGATATAGTCTCCTACTCAGTCTCCCCATAGCCTAGTCTACCTGTTCTCAACATAGTAACCGAAGTGATCTGAAGTCTTAATCAGATCATTTTACTCCTTTCCTTAAAATGCCTCAATAGCGTCCCATTATAAATTTTTTTTAAAAAAATTATTTATGATGTGTGAGTGAGAGAGAGAGAGGCATTGATATGTCATTCCACTTATTTATGTGTTCATTGGTTGATTCTTGTATGTCCTGAATGGGGGATAGAACCCGCAACCTTGACTTACAGGGAAGACACTCTAACCAACTGATCTACCTGGCCAGGGCAAATTTAAAATTAATGCAAACTCCAAGACTTGGCTACATGGTCTGGCTTCTGTCTGCCTCATTCACCTACTGTCACACTGCTCTCTCCTTAACTCTATACTGGAGCCACACTGGCCTTCCTTCTGTTCTTCTAAAAAGGCAAGATGTCTTTGCTGTGATTTCTCCTCTGCCCAGAAAATCATTTCTTTCCTGGTTTCGGGGTTAACTGATTCTTTCTTACTCTTTCAATTTCCATTTAAATATTATCTTGTAAAGTTCTCTTAGAACAACCCTCCATATCTAATGTCAACCTCCCAATATTCTTTATCTCTATATCATGTCCATTTCCTCCCTTGCCATATGTTATTTTATTTGCTTGCTTACCTGTTTGCCTATGAAGGCAGCTATCATGTCTATTTGAGTTGCGATTGTATCTCCAGGGCTTAGCACAGTGTCTGACATGCAAAAGATCCTAGATAAACAAATACTTGTCCAATGAAGGAGTGGACATTCCCAAGGGGTCACAGGATGCCTGTTTAGTTATGCCTAACGCTGTACTGTTTTTCAAAGAAAATAATGAACCAGATGCCTTGCAAGCGCCTTTGCGCAGGCAAAGTGTTAGCATTCCGTTTGCGGTTTTCTAGTTGTCACAACCATCGCCCCTTTGCCCCAAACTACACCCGGGTGCTCGAGTCTTGGACAATGTCTTGGTACTAGTCTCTCGACCCCACCCACCACCGAGTTCCCTCTTCATTGGCCAGCGCACCACGGCCTGGGGGGTGTCACTGCGAGCCGCTACTGGTCCTAGTGGACGTCGCTCCGCAGTGCACAGTTAGAGGACAGCCAAGTCAAATTGTAGTTATGGGGAGGCTCGTTTCCGTCGTAATCTGTGATTGGTGTGCCCCTCATCAGGAGCACGGCCCTCCCGGCGCGGATTGGCCGGAACTGCCGTCAGTCGGCGGGAACAAACTTCCCCCTCTCTCCTCTCAGTCCCGCAGACTGCGGGAGACACATTCTCGGGAATTTCCATCAAGCGAGCCAGGGACTATTCTAACTGCTTGTGCAGAGATCATACATATCGGAGAAGGCTATTTTATTTACGGACCAAGAAAGCCCTTCCCCCGACCTCCGTTAGCTAATTAAAAATTTTCCAGGCACATAACCATCACTAGGTAAGAGCCTAGAGTGCACTTCATTTATTTCTCTTAATCTTTTATAATATAATTTATAGGCCGGGTCGCACCCCACCGCTCCTGGACCGCGGAATGGAGAGTTAATCGGGCAGGGTTTCCCAGGGAGGTAAGGGGAAATACAGGTTTAGGTTCCCCAGCCCCCTCAGTCGAGCCCCATCGTCAGTGTCTGTGTTTTCTGCGCCGCTTTCTTTCCTTTTGAGGACAGAAGCAGCTTGTCCCGGCAGGGCCCACCCGGCTGCACCGCAGGCAGCGGCTGTTTCCTGTCAATACCCAGCGCTCTCGCTTGACTTAGACCGCTGGCTGGAGGCGTCTGCTTAGCCAGTGCTGTGGGCCGAGTCGGAGGGAGGAGAGGACCACCGAAGGGCCGATAGAAGGGACGCAAGGGCTGCCTGTACTCTTTTCTCTTTAATGAGGCCTTTCGTCGCCCTACGCAACCCCGGGACAACGGGGAGAGGGAGGCATGGGCGACACCCGGGATCTGTAAGTTGAGAGGGTGGCTGGGAGGTGGAGACCCGGCGGCGGATGGTGCTAGGGAAAACCCAGCTGGCCGCAGTGCTGCGCGGGCAGGAGGGTGTGCTTCCTTGTCGTCTGTCAAACTGGACACTCATTTGTTACGGTCAGCGAGCCGAGCCCATGATCCTGAGCCGTGCAAGGGCTAGCTTTTCAGGGGCTCAGAATAGAGAAGCATGCAGACAGAGCCTTGGTTGGCGTAGAAGTGAAGACGTGGGTTTTGCTTTGCCAGGAGAGCACTGTCACCTCAAGGCTTGTGACTGGTGATGTCTTTTTTAGCTGCCGCTTTCTGTAGATTAGAGTTTTCACAGGAGGTGGCAAAAGACAATACTGTGGGTAGAAATAGCTAGGGAATTTGGAGTTTCTGAAGCTCCCTTAGCCTTTCTGAGCTTTAGAGTGGAGATGTGCAACAAGGCCTTTTAGTCCATTTCACCCTCCGTCAGTGAGGTGGAAAGAAGGAGGCTATCTGGTGGTTTCTGAATAAGCGATTGAAATGACAGGTTGTAATTTACCTGGGGGGAAAAAAAGCGATGGTTTCGTTGTATTCTAGGGAAAGAACAGATGCAGCTCTGTAATAAAATATCTTAGGAATCGTTTTTGAGTAGTGAGATCTCGCTAATGATTTTTTTTTTCTTGCAACCTTAAGGAACTCTTTGGCTGGAATCTTAGAGAAGGGGAAAGAGGGGAGAGGTGCTGGGGGTATAGAATAGAATGTAAAGGAAAATTCTTCAATGGAGTGTAGGTACAGGTTTGAAATAGTCTTTGAGTTGTATCCACATTAACTAAAATGATTTAAGAGATATCTGTGGAATTAGAAAGAGCACTTTTCACTGCTCCCATATTCTTTTCTCTATTCACACATTAAACAAATGAAGGTTCCCATCAAACCTAAGGGAAGTCATTGGAGTTTTTGTTGTTTCTTTTTCCCTTGGGTAGAGTAGTTGATTTTCTTTTCTTTCTTCCTAGCCAGTGTACTGATAAAGAAGATATTAGAATCCAAGTTTTCTGAAATACACCCTGGAGCAGTCCAAGTCATTTGAATTTATTGTGATGCATTGGATGATTTTAAAAGAGTTAATAAAAGAAACATTTAGCTCAGTATTGAAATTAGCTCTTGTTTCCATTATGGAAGTTAGGGATGTAAAGATTACCTAAGTATCAATTTATGATAGACAGATTTGAATACTTAAAAATATTTTTGCTGGAGGGATAAATCTAAGCAGGCTTCAGTAGTACTAATTCTTAGAACTCTTGAATAATTTTGGCATGGATTTAAAATGACAACATAAACCACCCTTGTGACCTGCTTTCAGCAGTCAACAGCGGTGTAACCCAAACTCCAAGTGCACTCTCCTGCCAGAGGCAGTGAATGCCTCTCTTCTCCAAAAATACACTTGGACTACCCTGAGGTATTTAAACCATTGAGGGATTATAAAGTGGGAGAAAAATGAAGTGTAAAACTGGCCTAGCTATCTTGTGGTTGTATGTGTGGCTTTTCTTCACACCATCCCCCCACCCTTGGATTTATAAATCAAATATGTGCTTCAGAAGTTTACTGCAAACTAAATGCATTTTTTTTTCCTTTCTGGTGCTTTTCACCTGAGGTTTCCTACTCTCAGGATGTGGGTTTTCACCAGCAATCTTGTGTAGAATTTGTATGCTTCTCACAACTTACTGCACTTCCATTTAACTCACTGATGAGAATATCCTCCCTCCCTCCCACAGTCAGAATTGTTAAACCAACCCTTTTCATTATTCAGAGATCTATGTGGGGACTTCAAAATATCAGATTAGCTAGTAAAAGCATTGAGGAAGAGGAAGATGGAGCAGGCCTGGTCACAAAAATCAAAATGAAACTGATGAAAAAGGATTTTCAGTTTATTTATTGACAATGTGTAGAATATACAGGGTTTTTGTATGTGGATTTTTAAAAAGTTAATGTGATTACAGTAAATGTGTGCCATACATAAAAAGGATTTGGAAAACAGCTTGGTCTAAGTGGAAGACTGCCCGTGTTTCCCCTTTTGGTTTGTGATGATCGAACAGTTTAAGTTGTTGTATCTTATAACATCTGTTATGTAGCTAGCATTTCAATCAAGTTGTTTATCTTTTATTTTCTTGCTTAGCATAGTCTTTAAATTTTATTTTTGCTAGTAGAATATAGTATTAGCATAACGTGTTCTTGTGCTCCTAGTCCATTTAACTTTTGATGTGACATTTCTGTGTCTTCATTGGCTTTCAAGAAAAAGTTACTTCTGACCTGTGACCTTTTTGGATGACCTTGACCTTGAAGATTGAATATAAATGTTAAAATGGTTTATAAAAATGAGCTTGCATTGATTGTTGATTGAGAGATTGGCATAGAGGATTCCTGAATAACTTTTTTAGTTAGCAGAATGATAAATTCATGCCAATTTATAATTGCTGATCTGACAGATAATAAAAATGTTTCTTCATTTGTCAGTTTGCTCTTTATTCTTTTCACTATAAAGAACACTCATTTTTAAAAAAGATTCTTGTATGTTGTTCACGTCATAAATTCTACCCTTTGCCTGCTAGTTGGTATATAGTTCCATGGGCAGTTGGAGAGCAGGGGCCTGTGTTGGCTTGTGGTAGAAAATCCTGTTAAAATGTCTGTACTTTGTAATCTTGTTAAGTTTCTGTGCCCGGTGATCATGTTAAGTCCCCGCCTGTTAAGTCCCCGCCGCTTAGTTGTTTTAGCAAATTCCATCCCTCGTGGCCTGTGCCTTTGATCCCCGAGTAAGGGAGATAAGAGAGAGATGGCCTGGACTTCCACAGGTAGCGGGCGACCTTGCCCCCACCCCTTGCTCTTTGTCTCCCAAATAAGGTAGTTAGATTAACTCCCAGTTTTTGTAACACGTTTACCCAAATAGGTAGGGGGTCCCGGGGCTATTTAAACCCTGTACAATTGGCATTCAGGGCCCCGGATTTGGAGATTTGCCTCCCCGGGATCCCCGTGCAGGCATTGAGGGGTCGTACTCCGCCACTGCTTGGTTCGTGTGAATTAATTTCCCGCAACAGGCTGATTCCTGGTTTGAAGCAATGGGGGAAACGTTTTTTGATGTGCAGATTTAGTTCAAAGTTGCTATGTAGCTTGGGAACACAGGTCCCATTTAAATAGTCTCCTTGGTAATATGGGGAGATTAATATGATTTAGTTTTTGCCTATGGAAAAGAAGGTGGAACCACTTCTCAGACAAAGTTTCTAGCTTGCATAATTGAGGCTGACCTAATTATGTAAACTAGCTATATATCAGCTTCATATTTCATCTATGCCAATAGTAGGCCTTAAAGGAAATGTTTATCTATGACTGTTCTGCTTACTTTTTGAGATGATTGTGCAGATAATCAATGAGGAAGGAGACCAGGTTGATGATTAATTGTAGTATATGTGGGCTTAAAGAAACAACCCAACTTGCATTTTGTTTCATGCTTTTGTCATGTTTCCTGCTGAGAATGCAGGTCTGTTTTATTTATTTATTTATTTATTATATTCGGAGGGTAAAGAAGGGAGGCAATATCCTATACAAACTGAAGAAGAACTTTATCCAATATTTATTGTTTATAATTTTAGAACTATTGTTTAAAGTAGGTGCATGACTGCAAAATGGCTTAAGGCTGAACATGGCATACATGCTTTCAGACTGAAGCCAGAACACTTTGCAATTGCTGGTGCACTTTGCAAATATGAAAGAGTTTTCTAATCAATACATTTAAAGTTTTTACTTTTCCTCCATCAATAGTTTTGATGGAGAAAAAGTAAATTATCTCCATCAATGATTTTGTGCTTTGTGAATTATCTCCATCAATAATTAGTGCTTAGTTCTCTTATTGCTAGATTGCATTACAGTTTGGCATTTCTCTGCAACTCCTCACTTTTGACATGTGTTATTGCTGAATAAAACATAACCTTCAGCAGAAAGAAAGAAGGATCTTCTACCCTTTGCGACAGCGTGGATGGAGCTGGAGAGCATTATGCTAAGTGAAATAAGCAGGTGGTGAACGACAAATACCATATGATCTCACCTTTAAGTGGAATCTAATCAACAAAGCAAACAAGCAAAATATAACCAGAAACATTGGAATTAAGAACAAACTGACAGTAACCAGAGGGGAGGTGAAAGGAGATAATGAGGGAAAAGGAGGGAAGGGTTTTCAGGAACAGCTATAAAGGACACATGGACAAAACCAAGCGGGGTTGGAATCAAGGGAGGGAGGTGGAGATGGCTGGGATTGGGGGCGAGTGGTGGGTGAAAAGGCAGACAACTGTACTTGAACAACAATAAAATTAAGAAATATATATCCTGCAATCAGAAGCTAAGGAGTAAACACCTTTTTTCGTAATGGAATATGTTACTTTTCTTAGATACTTGATAACCAGAGATGGTGTCTCCACCACCTTTAATATTGTCATAAAAGAAGTGAGCTTCTGTTTTTTATGCATGATATCAGCTAAAAGACCAAGAAGGGATGGCCTCCTGAGTCTTTTATGATAACAGTCATTGTCTGGGTGCCATCTTCATTCTAAATCCTGTGAAGGCAGGGCTCATGTTTTCCGTTGCTTAAGTATCTACAGGTGTACTTTGGAACCTCATATTTTTCTTTTACTGCTTTACTCACTGTAAGGAGTAATGGCTCTTCTAATACATAGCTACACTGATTTCCAAAAATGTATTTGAAAATGATTGTTTGAAATCTGTAACACATTTTCTTACAGATTCACCCAAACTGGGCTTTTTTTTGTTGTGTATGTACATTTTGGGGGGATCTATTTTTTCAGGCTCATATTTTTTTGTGTGAAATAGTTCAAACATACTATTGAGAAGAATATAACATCTCTATACCCTCCACTGGAATGACCAGACCTTAACATCATGCTATGTTTTCAATTCGTAAAATAACAGAACAAAGAGTACCTGGATGAACTTCTGCTTAGAACCTAATCTGTATGGAAAACGGCCAGAAACAGCCCTTCTAGCAGGAAGGGCTACCCTAGCAGGGATATAGGACTTCCCTCTGACCACACCCAGAAGAGCTTGTAGGATTTAGCTTTGGGGCAGAGTCCAGAAGGGAGGTGCAGAATAATCATTTCAAAAAATGTAGTTCATACTTTGCTGTGATCTCCTGCTGGAGGTGTAGGCAGTGAGTGTGGGTGAGCTCCTGGGGCTGTGTGAGAAAAGGGTAACTGCGAATGTAAACGCACAGATCTGTTGCTCACCAGTCGGGTGCTTGTCAGAAATGCAATGCTCCCCAATCCCCGAGTTCACACACCTTCCCCATGAGGGTCTACCACAAAGGGAAACCTCTGAACTGGCTTATCCTTGTACTTCTGGGAGTGTTTCTGTGAACCAGTTTACATATGTAAAGTTTAGTAAGTGGACAAATCTTGAAACAAAACAAAGTTTGATCCTAGGTGTGTCTTTGCTAAGACTGGGACGTTCTTTGGGTACAGAACTATCGTAAACATTCTGTTAACCAGTTATTATTTCTTCTTTTATTTCTATCTCTTGTAAGAAATTTTGTTAGTAATATTTGCCTCTTCAGAGCAATAGAGTTAATAAAGGGAAGAATATTAATTTATACCTGTATTTTATATTCTTGTTGCTCAAAGGGTGGTCTGCTGGACTAGGCAGGCATCACCAGGGAGCTGTTTAGAAATGCAGAGTCTCAGGCCCAATGCAGGCAGACTCAGAATCTGCATGTTAACAAGATCCCTAGGTGATCGTAAATTAAAGCTTGACTATATGATGTGTGCAGGTTGTCAAGTTTTTATAGAATTTAAACTCTGAATGGCATGGTAAATAGTGGGTCAATGATGCACTGTCCTTAGAAGTTGGCTGTTAGGTGCTACATTCTTTAATGCCTCCAGTTTTGGTAATGTCTGATAATATAGTTATATTCAAAATTACTGATGAAGTCTCTCTTTTGATCTCTCCCTCTTTATTCAGTTGCATCATTTTTTTTTGAAGATATTCCATTATTGTTCCATTGGCCTTTCCCTGACTACTGAGTCCTTTGGATTTGAGTTATGTCAACAGCTGCCTTAATTACTTTGGTTAGAAGTGGTGGGAACCAGGTGAGAAGAGTGCTGCTAAGCTCCCGCCTGCTACAGGATAACAGTCGGGTGACACCCACATGCCACAGCTCCACTTCGGAGCCCAGGTTTTCTCGGTTTGACCCAGATGGTAGTGGGCGTCCAGCCACCTGGGATAATTTTGGTATCTGGGATAACCGCATTGATGAGCCAATTCTGCTGCCGCCCAGCATTAAGTATGGCAAGCCCATACCTAAAATCAGCTTGGAAAACGTGGGCTGCGCGTCACAGATTGGAAAACGGAAAGAGAATGAAGACAGATTCGCCTTTGCTCAGCTGACCGATGAGGTCCTGTATTTCGCGGTATATGATGGTCACGGAGGACCTGCCGCTGCTGACTTCTGTCACACCCACATGGAGGAATGTATCATGTACGTACAGTGACTTTCAGTCTTGACTTTGCAGTTGGCCTTACACTTCATGTTTAAACTTTCACTTTTTGGCTGAGATATTCAGTCTTAATGTAGTTATTTGAATGGTTTTATAATTGTTTTACGAACAAGCAGAAGCTTCTGCATGTCTTTTATTGCTGATGATTATTATTACTGATGATTATTACCATTCAGAAATAAATGTTTCAACTCCCCTGGTGAGAGCATTGATGGTGTTAAATAACAGAAATTCAGCCAAGCACATTTTAAATATCTAATTGGCTTTATTGAACAATTCCTACATCTAGCAGCCCACCTAGCAAATAGAAAGGAGCTCGGAGGAGTTCAACAAAATGGAAAGCTTTGTAGGCAGAGGGGGAAAGGAATAGGGACAGAACTCGTTGCTTCTTCCTCTAAGGGATGGAAAGGAACTGTGAGGCAGGTTATCTCACTTTTGCTAACCAGAAAATTCCAGGCCAAGATTACTTAGCACGGTTAAGATTACTAGTAACTTTAAGATTATCGATTAAGATTACTATTGCTGGGAAATGTTGGTACTGCAATTAGGTAAGGTATTAAACCTTGGTTTGGTGATGTGGGTGGAGCACAAGTGACTCCACTTTGGCCTATTGTTTCATTTTAATAACTAGAATCCATGGTACTTGATTTGTGATCATTCAGGGGTGTCCAACCCACAGCCTACGGGCCTCATGCGGCCAACACAAAATCGTAAATTTGCTTAAAACATTATGAGATTGTTTGTTTGTTTTCATTAGTGTTTATATATTTAATGTGTGGCCCAAGACAGCTCTTCTTCTTCTAGTGTGGCCCAGAGACGCCAAAAGGTTGGACACCCCTGGGGAATCTCATGTACTATGAGAATTTATGAGAAGCATTTACTCCTTACTCAGTTCATGGCTCCTAATGCATCAATAAATGGTAATTATATTCTCAAGTGGCATGAATAACTTTGAATACTTGTTGATAATTACTTTAGATAATTATTGTTGGTATGGGGAAAATGCATTTAATGTGGGTATTTTGGAGGTTTTTACAGAGTTTAATGCAATTATTACAATGTATTTTTGAGGATCACACTATAGCTAGCATTAAAAGAGGGGGAGAACATGTGACAGAGTTGTAGCCATGGCTATTTCTTGCTTTCCTGTGTATAGTTGTTCATACTGTTCGTTAGTCAATTTAAGTATATTTTGCCTTATTCCACTCAGTGGCTTAATTTAATACAAAGGAACTCTTGACCTCTCAGAGTTGCAGTAGTGAGGATTAATCTTTTAATATGGGAACTTGGAATTTTTTTTTTAATTAGAGAGGGGAAGGGAGGGAGAAGGAGAGGGAGAGAATCTCAATGTGTGGTTGCCTCTTGAGCGCCCCCAACAGGAGACTTGGCCCACAACCCAGGCATGTGCCCTGACTGGCAATTGAACTGGCAGCCCACTGAGCCACACCAGCCAGGGTGGAACTTGGACTTTTATTTTAGTGTCCTTAGTGGCTTATCACTATACCTCTAAATTAGTAGACACTTAATGAGCACCTAAAGGCAAGCCACAGAGGGCCATTGTGTGGAGTGTGCTCATTAGAATGACCAGGAGGAGAGGAGATGAGAGGAAGAGGAGAAGACACTTATTATAAGGCTCTTTTTTTCTCCCCTTAAAGGGATTTGCTTCCTAAGGAGAAGAACTTGGAAACTGTGTTGACCTTGGCTTTTTTAGAAATAGATAAAGCCTTTGCGAGATACGCCCATCTGTCTGCTGATGGTAAGTAAAACAACCACATTCCTTAGGACTCTAAGGAATGCCTGGATAAAATGGAAACAGTTTAAGCCTTTTGGGGGTAGAAATTTTAATGTCAGTGTTTTCGTAAGAAGGTTTATGTAGAAAATGATTTTAGATAAAGAATCACTTTAAATGCTGTTTGGAATCCAAACTAATGTTAGCACCTTACTTTTAAATGAAATCTATTACAGAATTTTTGAGAAATTGAAGCTCTAAAATGGTTTGTATATTGCATTTCAATTTTTAAAAGATTAAAAAAATTTAAAATCTGTTTGCACATTTTATGGACAAGATATCCATACTATGAGGGTGTTTATTATTATTATTATTATTTAGATGAATCTGATGAGCAAATAATAGAATACACTGCAGGATAATCTCATCTAGCCAGGACAGTAATTGGTCAGGCAAGGAGAAAATTACTAATTGGCCCTAGGCAGGAAAGGACAATCACTAATATATACTACTTTGTATAATTAGAATGGATATTTTTTCTCCTACTTTTTAAAAAAGCTTGCACTTCCCTGCTATAATTAGTGATTTTTTTATTTGTTAAACACAAGGTGAATTTATTTATTTATTTAAATATATTTTATTGATATGCTCTTACAGTTATCCCATTTTCCCCTCTTTATTCCCCTCCACTCTGCATACCCCCTCCCACCCATATTCCTCCCATCAGTCTATGTCCAAGCGTTGTACATATAAGTTCTTTGGCTTCTACATTTCCTATACTATTCTTAATCTCCCCCCTGTCTATTTTCTACCTACCATTTATGCTTCTTATTCCCTGTACCTTTTCTGCCTTTCTCCATTGCTCCCACTCTCCATGAGATCTCCATTTCTGTGATTCTGCTCCTGTTCTAGTTGTTTGCTTAGTTTGTTTTTGTTTTTGTGTTTTTGGTTGTTGATAGTTGTCATTTTACTGTTCATATTTTGATCTTCCTTTTCTTAGATAAATCCCTTTAACATTTCATATAATAAGGGCTTGGTGATGAATTTAACTTGGCCTTATCTGGGAAGCACTTTATCTGCCCTTCCATTCTAAATGATAGCTTTGCTAGGTAGAGTAATCTTGGATGTAGGTCCTTGCCTTTCATGGCTTGGAATACTTCTTTCCAGCTTCTTCTTGCCTGCAAGGTTTCTTTTGAGAAAGCAGCTGATAGTCTCATTGGAACTCCTTTGTAGGTAACTGTCTCCTTTTTTCTGTAGCTGCTTTTAAGATTGGCTCCTTATCTTTCATCTTGGGTAATATAATTATTATGTGCCTTGGTGTGTTCTTCCTTGGGTCCAACTTCTTTGGGACTCTTTGAGCTTCCTGGACTTCTTGGGGTCTATTTCCTTTGCCAGACTGGGGAAGTTATCCTTCATTATTTTTTCAAATAAGTTTTCAATTTCTTGCTCTTGTTCTCCTTCTGGCACCCCTATAATTTGGATATTGGAATGTCTACAGTTGTCCTGGAGGTTCCTAAGCCTCTCTTCATTTTTTTTGAATTCCTTTTTCTTCATTCTGTTCCAGTTGAATGTTTATTTCTTCCTTCTGGCCCAAATCATTGAGTCCCAATTTCCTTCCTGCCACTGTAGGTTCCCTGTACATTTTCCTTTATTTCACTTTCCGTAGCTTTCACTTTTTCCTCTATTTTGCAACCATACTCAGCCATTTCTGTGAGCATCCCAATTACTAGTGTTTTGAACTGTGTATTTGATAGGTTGATAGGTTGGGCATCTCTTCATTGCTTAGTTGTATTTTTTCTGGAGCTTTGATCTGTTGTTTCGTTTGGGCCATTTCTTATTTGTCTTGGTGTGTCTGTTACATAGTAAGGAGCAGAGCCTTAGGTATTCACCAGGGCAGGGCAATTCATGTCACCGTTATGGTACTGTATGTCGGGGGGGGAGGTCCCAGAGGGAACAATGCCACTTGCTCAGCTCTTTACCTGCTTTCAGTCACTTTCCCTGCTACCCACAATCAAATTGGGCTCTTCTGGTGCTGATTCCCAGGTGGGTGGGCTTGCGTAGTTCTAGGACCCTGTGGATCTCTCCAACGAACTCTCCTGTGAGGCTGGGAGTTTTTCCTGTGGACTCACCCCCCACAGTTTTTTTTCAGTGAGAGATTTTGAGGCTTTATTTCCTGGGGCTGGAACCCTGGGTTGGGTGGTCTGTCTCACTCCCCAGTTGTTCCTCCCGATTTATCTGCACACAAATGTGGGACCGCTGACTCTGCCAGCTGCTGCTTCACCCACCCTGGTTCTCCAGCCACTGCATTGCCTCGAGTCCTCTCTGCCCAGACTACCCATCTCTGCCCCTCCTACAGGTCTGGATGAATGTTTCTTCTTTAATTCTTTGGTTGTCGGACTTCCATACAGTTCAGTTTTTTGTCAGTTCTAGTAGTTTTTGTTTTTAAATTTGTTGTTGTCCTTTTAGTTGTGCAAGGAGATATGCTGTGTCTACCTATACCTCCATCTTGGCTGGAAGTAGCACCAGGTGAATTTAAAATTTTGTGTACTGTTTATCCTTAAATTTTGAAAGTTAAACGTTTCTGCTTTTGACTAAATTGATCAAAACCATTTCAGGAAAATGTAGCTAATGTTTTCTAGTTAGCTTCCCCCCATAACTTTTGCTCATAAAATTAATCTTGAAAACTTCTGCAACAACTATATAAATATATGCATACAGAATGAACATGAATCATGGAATAAATATTAATCTATGTTTGATTCATCCTTTTGTTTAAAGGAGGCCAAAGGGCACCATAGAAATGTCATTTTCACAGTTTCAATTTGAGTGCCTGGGGGTGGGAATCCTCCCCAACTCCCAATAAAGAACTGAAACTCAAAGAAAGGTAAAGGGTAGTTGCTAGGGTTTTCGTGACACTCACTGTGGCCTCTCTCAAGGGAATATTTAATGATAAGAATTAGAGATGTCTCTAGAATGACTCATTAAAAAGTTTTCCTGCTATTTTTTGAGAAACTTCCATTATCATATGCCTCAGAAAATCATTAGAGTCAATTTCTTTGTTCAGGGATTCATTTTCTCGTTTGTACATCACTCGGGCCCATTTTCTCCTTCATTCCTTTGGGCTTCCTTCCAGCTGACCCTTCACCTTATGAAAAATAGGGGTTGAGAGAGGATAAATTTGAGGCATAAGATTTATCTCTTATTCTCTAAGGGTAAAATATATAAAGGAGAAGAGGACATTAAAACATTTTCTGATCATTTTATTTTTATAACTCTGAATATTGGTATCCATAGTGGTATGCTTATTTCTCCCATACCAGGTTGGTTATGTCTCATGCCAGGATGTTTATCAGCGGTAGTGCAGGTGGTGTGCCCTAGTTGTTCCCTAAACAGGCAGAACTTATCGTGCAACCTTTTCAGAAGAAATGTTAAAGTTCATCTGGGAATGTGGCCTCAATCCAAAACATAAACCCTTCATGGATGCAATCATCCCTTTCTTAAAGGATCTTATCAACAAAGATACTTAAAACAATGATAGAGTCAGTGTTAAATAAAGGACCCCTGTCATGTATTGAGTAATAAATTATAACTAAAGGAAATTTTGAACTAAGGGAGAGAGTTTACTTAACTTGCTAACTTTTAAAAAACTTACTAAAATGCCTTTCTCACATAAACAGAGATTGTTCAAAGAAATTAATTATAAAATGGAATCCATATCTAATAATAAAATTAAAATATATTCATTTAATTTATTTCCTCTGTCACATGCTTTGAGTTAATGATCAGAACTTTCAGAAGATTCTAAAATTTGTTTTTCATTTAATGAGCATTTGTTTGCAAGTATGCTGGAGCAAGACAGATGATGCTTAGTGTATTAAAAAATAAGGTCTAGATGATATTGCTGTTCTTAAATCTTATTTTGTATTTTTTTAAGATTTTATTTTTTTATTTTTAGAGAGTGGAAGGGAGGGAGAGAGGGAGAGAAACATCAATGTGTGGTTGCCTCCATGTGTCCCCTACTGGGGACTGACTGCAACCCAGGCATGTGCCCTGACTGGGAATCCAACTGCCTACCCTTTGGTTTGCAGTCTAGCACTCAATCCACTGATCCACACCAGCCAGGGCTTATTTTGTATTTGTATAGATCATTTAGTCTGTTTGTTTTTTAATAAGTATTTTGAGAACAATTTAAAAAATTTTCATAAGTTGCTAAAGCTTTAAAAAATGGCAAAATTTGCTTTTAGACATTTAGAACCTATTTTGTCAAATATATTAAAGCCACTGAAGATAGAATGCTTAAACCATTTCAGATTTCAAAGTTATTTAAATTAAACGTTTTTTAGTGTTTTTTTTCTTTTAGTTTTCTGTGACAACTACAGCAGTGTCAGTATTATAAGAGTGAATAACATTCTTCTTGGCATAGACAGGAATAGTACCAGTTTTAGTTAAATAAAATTTTGAAGTAATTGCAGTTTGCACTCTCCAGTTTCTTTCACCTTTTCTTTTAGCAGCAGCCCACCTTTTCTCCTAGGACACTTCCTGTGAAGACCTTGAAGGCAGGGACCATGTTTATTGAGTTTTGAATCCATCATTCAGCATCCTGCATTGAATCTGGAAGGAGCTCAGTTGTCATGAGCTGATCTTCACTGTCTATTTGTCCTCACCAAAGTTATTATAGTTTAGTCCTTGATTATACTATAGCCTATTTAACAAAATTGTTAGTGTAATGTGTATGTTTCAATGAGTTATCACTCCTGAGTGGATATGAATTCTAAGTAGGAAAAACCTGAAAAAAAGATTGGTTAACCACATGAATGAGTCACCAATAGTGGGATTTCAGGAATTGCACTTAAGGAAAAGTGAAAATAAAACATTTTTTGAGACTTTAAAACTGTCACATCTGGACTTTGACTAACATGGACGTGTAGGTAGACACACTGTGTCTCCTTGCACAACCAAAATAAGGACAACAACAATTTAAAAACAACAACAAAAAAAAACAACCAGTAGTGACAGAAACTTGACTGTATGGAAGTCCAACAACCAACGAGTTAAAATAAACACATTCATCCAGACCAGTAGGAGGGGTGGAGTTGGGGAGCCAGGACAGAGAGGGCTCCTGCAGGGCGGCTGGTGGACCCCAGCATACAAGGCAGCAGCGGGCAGACCCTGGGTGTGGCAGGGCAATGGCTAGCGGACCCAACCCAGCAAGGTGGCAGATTGTGGAGGGGTGCTGTGTGCAAGGTGGCTGGTGGGCTAGGCAGTCCCACATTCTTGCACAAATAAACCAAACGAAACTGGGGAACAAGACAGATCACGCAACCCAGGGCCCCAGCATGGGGAAATAAAGCCTTAAAACACCAATTGAAAACACCTGTGGGGGTTGAGGTGCCAGGAGAAACTCCCAGCCTCACAGGAGAGTTTGCTGGAGAGACCCACAGGGTCCCAGGATGTACGCAAACCCACCCACATAGGAATCAGCACCAGAAGGGCCCGATTTGCTTGCGGGAAGCAGAGCAAGTGACTGAAATCCAGCAGAGAGCAGAGCAAGCACCATTGTTCCTTCTCAGACCCCTCCCACACATACTGCATCACAAACCAGCTATGTGGATTGCTCAGCCCTGGAGAACACCTAAGGCTCTGCCCCCTCATTACCTAACAGGCATGTCAAGACAAAAAAAATAGCTCAAATAAAAGAACAGATCAAAGCTCCATAAAAAATACAACTAAGTGACAAAGACCCAACTGATCAGATGCACAGTTCAAAACACTGGTAATCAGGATGCTCACAGAATTGGTTGAATTTGGTTGCAAATTAGATGAAAAAATGAAGGCTATGCTAAGTGAAATAAAGGAAAATGTACAGGGAACCAATAGTGATGGGAAGGAAACTGGGACTCAAATCAATAAAGTGGACCAGAAGGGAGAAAGAAACATCCAATCAGAAAAGAATGAAGAAGCAAGAATTCAAAAAAATGAAGAGAGGATTAGGAACCTCCGGGACATCTTTAAATGTTCCAACATCTGGATTATAAAGGTACCAGAAGGAGAAGAGGAAGGGCAACAAGTGGAAACGTTATTTGAACAAGTAATAAAGGAGAACTTTTCCAATCTGGCAAACGAAATAGACTTCCAGGAAGTCCAGAAAGCTCAGAGAGTCCCAAGGCACACCATAATTACATTACCCAAGATTAAAGATAAGGAGAGAATCTTAAAAGCAGCAAGAGATAAGGAGGCAATTACCTACAAAGGAGTTCCCATCAGACTGTCAGCTGATTTCTCAAAAAAGACCTTACAGGCAAGAAGGGCTGGAAAGAAGTATTCCAAGCCATGAAAGGCAAGGACCTACATCCCAGATTGCTCTATCCAGCAAAGCTTTCATTTAGAATGGAAGGGCAGATAAAGTGCTTCTCAGATAAGGTCAAGTTAAAGGAGTTCATCATCACCAAGCCCTTATTTTATGAAACGTTAAAGGGATTTATCTAGGAAAAATAAGATAAAAAACATATATAGTAAAATGACAGCAAACTCACAATAATTAACAACCACACCTAAAATAAAAACACAAACAAAGCAAACAACTAGAACAGGAGCAGGACCACAGAAATGGAGATCACATGGAGGGTGAGGGACAGGGAAATGGGAGGAGGAGAGTGGGAGGAAAGGTACAGAGAATAAATAGCATAGATAGTAGGTAGAAAATAGACAGAGGGAGGGAAATATAGTATGGCAAATGTAGAAACCAAGAACTTGTAAGTATGACACATGGACATGAACTAAAGGGGGAGAATGTGGATGGGAGGGGTTCTGCAGGGAGGAGGGGAGTGAAAGGGGGAAAATGGGACAACTGCAGTAGCATAATCAATAAAATATATTAAAAAACTGTCACATCTGTATAAAGCACTTCAAATAACCTCATTAGCATTTAAAATATTTACTATTTCTGTTCAAACTGGGGGTAGTTAGAGGAGAGTAAGATCAGAATGCCACTTATCAAGAAAGGGTGAGTTTTACCTTTAAGAAATTGCTCAATATTTTTATTGATTTGTTAATGAATTTCCAATTTGTCATTATTTATAAATAGCTAATTTCATCACCTTTGAAATTTTTTATATTCAAATTATACCAGTCATGTATATGTTTACAATTAAACAAACAGCCAATAAATTCAAATGACCCTATTAGTGTATTGCATATGAACAAACTGCCATGTAAACCAGATGGTAGAAGACTTACATTATAATCCTACATACCCTATAAACTCTTCAAAGTGTTTCTAGATAGCTTAAGATTTGAAAGCAACAATACTTCTCAAGAGACAGAAGGACAAAGGAGAGAAGACTTCTTTGCCCCTCAGAGTTGGGGATGGTGGCAGCATTGTGAGTCCCCTGAAAGCTTCCATGCTGTTCACATTATGGGATCTGTGAGCGAATTAAACTGTAAAATAGCCAGTGTTAGATAATGTTTTTGAGTACCATCTTATGCTGGAGGGAGCCAAAAGAAAAAAAAAATAGAGATGGCACGGAAGAGATATTCTTGTGTTGCTACTGCTCTCAGCTTATTACTTTGATCTTGGTGCTTGTGAGTCACACCTGCCTGGAACACCCATTTTTACTAAATATTGAAACTGCATTGTATATACACATTGCTGTTTACGTAGTTGAATGAGTACCGGGGGAGGTGGGTGTTACACCTGGAAAAGTACAGCTTTTACTCTTTCTGTTGCCGTTCATTCCAAACTGTGACCATTTTTGTTGTGATGTGTTGACCTGCAACACTGGGGGAGAGAGAGCTGCAGAAACACCCACCTTGTGAGTTACATAAACTTGTAAACATGCATTAGAGCTCAAGAGCCTTGCTAGTTTTTATTTAAGCAATCACTGTAACTGAAAAGATGATTTCACATAATAAATGCCTGCACTGAGCTCCATAACAAGTGTGGTACTCCTTGTATCTGGTATAGAGGTGCTTTGAGTCCTCCTGGGTATTTGTTTCAATCTCAGTAATTTGGTGGTATATTGTAGTTCACATCTATTTGTGTATTGCTTGTCAGATTTGACAAATATTCAGTAATGTACCCTGAATTTTCCTTTTTGGTATTGGGGCAATATTGGTATCACTACCAAATGAATATAAAGTGTATTTTTTGCAACTCAGTAAAGGTACTAATTTACTCTTCAAAACTGCGTGTGGGTTCTGTGGGAGAGTATGGAAGAATGTAGACGTGTGTCTACATCACCACGGCTTTGGTACACATGCCTTTGTACTGCGTTGGCCAAAAAATGTGTTTGTTTTTTTCCCCACAAAATAAAAGAGGCATTTTTTAATTTTGCTTTACCAATAAACCAATAGCTTTATTGATTTGGATATTTTGAGTATGTCAGCTAACTCCCAGGTAGTATGACATTGATTATGAATTAATATCTCGATTTGATCACAATGAACTTCAACTGGTCTACCCGACTGTGGATCATCCAATGAGAAAGCTCCTCCTTGGAACCTCAAACCACTGGACAGGTTTGAGCAGTCACAACACCTTCTCCATACCCTGCACAAATCTTTTTTCACGTTTCAGTTGCGATTTTAACTTTCTTGAAGTAATAAAGCATAATATGTCCATAATGTTGCTTATTTTCTTCCATCTTCAATATTAAAATTGCTACACATAATTCTCCAATCTTGATAAGTTTTTTTAATGCATGTTGATATGACAGCTATAACAATACAACCTAACAAAATGCAAAACAAACAAACATTTTGCCAACCCAGTATATGATTTTTCCTATCTCAGGAAGCCACAGAACTAAGAAGTGTTACTCTGTGGTTAGAAAATAGACTCGACTACAAAATACCATCAACTTGGGACAACTGAGTTTTGCAGTCTTTGATTTGGCATCTCCTGGAATATCATGTAATTTGCAAGTAAAATCTTCACCAAAGTAAAAACGCTTTCCCTTATTTTGCAGCTCTTTCTCTGCCCTCCCCTGTGTTGCAGGTTTGTAATGTTTGAGCACAATTCCTGGGGGAGTTTCCCATTTGCCTCTGTGTGTGTTATTTGTGGCAGAGAACTGTGCCCGGTCAGCAGCTCTAGACCTGGAGCCCGTGGACACTATATGCTGGGCTTCAGTGGAAAGAGAGATCTGCTTAACTTTGTCCCAGGTGAAGGAGTCCAATGGTTCCTAGCCTGGACTACTGGAAGGTTCCCACATCCTCTTTGTCCCTTTAGTTAAGATGACTGGCAGTAGAAAATGTCCAGTGAGTGTTAAGAACTTATCGAAAGATGTCTTAGTTTTATAGTTTTATTGTTAGGGCAAAAAGTGAGAATAATTTACTTCTATGATAAATGTTAAATGAAAATAAATGTCAATTTAATATTTGTATTCTTAGATACTTAGCAAACCAGACTCAACAGTTCGTTTTGAAAACTTTCCCTTAGATTCTGGGATTTTGGAACTGTGAAGTTGGGTTGGTAAAGAGATGTAAGCTCTTTCAAGTTCTTGGGTGGCAGAATGTGAATTATAACCCCGAACAGCTGAATTTGAAATTGTCGTTTACGCAATTGTAACTCTTTTGGTGTAGCCAATTAAAAATCACTTTTTAAAAAGCTGCTCCTTTGTTTAAACAAAGGAGAGTAAACTAATCTCCCCAGAAAGGTAGCATCTGAGGAAATAAAATCCCTGTGGTGTTCTCTTGCCAGACTCTTCCCATCGTTTGAAAATAGCACACTAGTTAAAATGGAAACGTTCCATTGTATACTGTTTTGGAAAACTCAAGTAACATAAACATCACTGAGAGTTATACTAAAACATTTATGTTATACAGTGACAGAGATGTTACCATTGCCAAGATATTATTGCTTTGGCGCAACAGTTCCAAAATCAAGAGACAAATGGGAAGATAGTAGAACTATAAATGCTATTTCTCAATAAAGTAAATTCAGCATGCATATAAAATATTAAGAAGGTTTTATTATAAAACCACTTTACTTTTCTCATTAAAGCAGGCATTTTAATATACTGATTAGGGAAAAAAAAGTATGTTCCATTCCAAGTTGCATTACTGGTGAAATTTTTTAAATTGTCTCTTTAAAAAAAGTTTTTTTTTTGGCAAGATTGATAAGCCTCAATCAGTGAAATCGGTAGCACTTAATTTTTCCTAAATCTACCTTTGAAGTCAAAATCATCTTTGGATAACCATTTGAATATTTTGTTTATTCTCTAAAGAATTAACTGTGTTACAAAAGACTATACCTGCTTTAAATCAATTACCTTTAGCAATTTCTTCCAAGTGCTTTACTTTTTTAGCCCGTTATTTCATAGCATTTTCTCTTTGGCAAGGCTCAATGTACCTTAAATTTTTTAAAACAAGAAGTAAAGAATTGAGGGTAGATGCTGTTAGAAAAATTTGAAGGAAGATGAACAAATGCAGTTTGGATTGGATGGAGGAAACAGTGGTGACCTCAAGCCAAGTACCATTAATTTTGTTATTGGCCAGAGAAGATTAATATTCTGGAGACTCTGGGTTCAGGGCACAATCGCAGGAGCCGCTCTGGGCGGCACTGTCCTGCATTGGGACTGCACTGGGAGAGGGGCAGGTTGGGTCAGACCCTGCTGGAGCTAGGAGTGTTAACTAGTGCGCCAGGCTCATGGGAAACACAAGTGAGTTTCATTCCCCATCCCCAACCGCCCAGTTTTCTCCTAATAAAATGATGGCTGTAACTTTGTTTCACATCTGAAGTCTACAAATATAAACAGGCAAGAATGTTAGCCTTTAACCATTTTAGGATTTTTCTTGGTAAACATTTATAAAATTGAAACAGTTGTAGATAGGAAGAATATACAATATAGCTATTAAAAAGCAAATGATATGCCCTCGTCATATTTTGCTTAGCTTATTAACTGATAATACCTCCACAAGATAGGAGTAAGAAATGGAAGAGAAAACCTTCTGAGTTCATAGATTACAGAAAAGTCGGCTCGCCTGAGGGGGCTCAGTACACCTAAGGCACCCTGACTTATTAGCCAATCTAATTAAAATGCAATGCTCTTAATTTTGACACCTGATGTACACACAAAGGTGTCACGATAATTATAAGTCTGTGTCAGTTCTTCTTGTTATAAATAGACATCTGGGGACAGTGATGCATTATTTACCAAATTAGGAGAGCAACTTTTTTTGTTTGCATGGAGCCTTGCTACTGAATCAAATACTTCTTTCTCTGCATGCTCTTACTTATATATTATATAGTTCATTTGCATTTTATTTGCATAGCTATAGTTAAATCAAAATAATACATTTCAGCATTAGTTTAACGTGCCTGTGTTTTACTTTGTAATAAAAATTCCATCTCCAGTCATATGAATATCTGTAATTTGTACTCTTTTTCATAATGTTTACAGCAACCGTTCTGACATCTGGTACAACTGCAACGGTAGCCCTGTTGAGAGATGGCATTGAACTGGTTGTAGCCAGTGTTGGGGACAGCCGGGCTATTTTGTGTAGAAAAGGGAAACCTATCAAGCTGACCACTGACCACACTCCAGAAAGAAAAGATGAAAAGGAAAGGTACCACCTCCAACTCATGAGGATGTTCTTTTGTATCTATGTCATAGAAATGAAACCTTGCCTTTTAAACTAATTTAATGGTTTCAGTTTAATCATGCCTGGTTTTCTGGTCTTAACTTTTTTTTTTTACCAGGATCAAGAAATGCGGTGGCTTTGTAGTCTGGAATAGTTTGGGACAGCCTCACGTGAATGGCAGGCTTGCAATGACCAGGAGTCTTGGAGACTTGGATCTTAAACACAGTGGTGTGACCGCAGAGCCCGAGACGAAGAGGATCAAGGTAAGAAAGGACTTGTAAACACTTTTCTTTTTTGCATTTTCATTTTTTCTTCCAATTTTATTTTAATAATTGTTCAAGTACAGTTTTCTGTCCTTTACTCCCATCCCAGCCCACCCACCCCTCCCTCCCCACCTCCCTCCCATTTCTACCCCCCTAGTTTTTGTCCATGTGTCCTTTAACTTTGTTCCTGTAAACCCTTCCCATTCTCCTCTGAAACTCCCTCTTCTCTCCCTGTCAACCTGTCCTCTATTTCAGTGTCTTTTATTAAATTTTGCTTGTTTCTTTGTTTTGTTGATTAGGTTTCTGTTAAAGGTGAGATCATATGGTATTTGTCTTTCACTGCTTGGCTTATTTCGCTTAGCATAATACTCTCCAGTTCCATCCATGCTGTTGCAAAGGGTAGGAGCTCCTTCTTTCTTTCTGCTGCATAGAATTCCA
>PVIA01013905.1:0-29591 GCA_004024845.1 Tonatia bakeri
TTGAAAACATTGTGCTAAGTGAAATAAGCCAGGTGCCAAAAGATAAATATTGTGTAATTCTACTTATATGGTGTACTTAGAATAGGCAAATTCACCCATACAGAAAGCAGAAGCTACCAGGGGCTGGGGGAGGGAAAATACAAAGTTATTGTTTAATGAGTACAGAGTTTCTGTTTGGAATGCTGAAAAAATTCTGGAAATAGATAGTGGTGATGGTTGTATAACATGTTAGTGTACTTAATGCCACAGAACTGTGCACTGAAAATGATTGAAATGATAAATTTTATATCATGTATATTTTATCATAATAAAAAAAACCACTGTATCTTGATTTTTCAGTGATATGTATTGGCAGTAATTTCATTCCAGTAAACACTTAGCTACTTCAATCTCTTAAAATAATGTTTAAAAGTTTTATAATGGAAATTTCAAATATATTCAAAAGTAAAGGGAATAGTATGTTAAATTCACACCCATCACTCAGATTCAACAGTTATCGACATATGGTCAGTCTTGCTTCTACTATTCTCCCTCTCATCTGCTTCTTTCCCCCCTCTACCCCATGTTATTTTTGAAACGAGTTCCAGAAGTCATAATATTAAAATTATGAATGCTTAAGTGTGAATCTCCATAAGGATGTCTGAAAACTATAACCATCATACCATTAGCATACCTAAAACATTTAATAATTCCTCATATCACCAAATATGTAATCAGTGTTCATATACCCCTGATTGTCTCTTAACATTATTGTAACAGTTGATTTGTTAAAATTAAGAATCTGAACAAGTTCTACACATTGTAATTAGTTATATGTTTTTTAAGTCTCTTTGAATCTATAGATTCCCACTCTTCTTTCAAATTTATTAGTGGAAGAAACTCGTTTGTTAGGTAGAGTTTCCCACATTCTGGATTTTGCTAACTTTATCCTCATGGTGCTATTTGACATGTTCATCTGAACTCTGTATTTCCTATAAGTTGGTAGATAGATCTAGAGGATTGGTCAGTTCTTTTTGCTTCTTCTTAAAATATCCTCTATAGGTGGTACTATATACTTCCTATGTGGACCAGTTAGGAGGCATATAATGTCTAGTTGTTTTTCTTCTGATACTAAAAATTGATCAATGAGGTCAGTTTGATTTATCCATTATAAAGTTCTCTATCAACTTTTTACTTAATGATTTTAGTGGTCACTGATCATTATTTCCTGGATCCATTATTTCATTATGATTGACATATGGTGATTTTTTCCCTATCATTCCTTCTTCATGTATTAGCTAGAATTATTCTATGAAAAACTTTCTCATATCAACTATTTTTGTTACCTTGAATTATAATTAGGACAGAAAAGTGAAGATAAATTATTAATTCTTTCTCCTTATTTGCCAGTTTTCAGAATAATAAGTCCTATCTAATCTTAAACTATGAGAAAATAAACACAGACTGATTTATCCTATAGATTAAGACCTGGCTGGTCTGGCTCAGTGGATTGAGTGCTGGCCTGCAAACCAAACAGTCTCGAGTTCAATTCCCAGTCAGGGCACATGTCTGGGTTGCAGGCCAGGTCCCCAGTAGGGGGTGCTAGAGAGGCAACCACATATTGATGTTTCTTTCCCTGTCTTTCTTCCTCCCTTCCCCTCCCTCTAAAAATAAATAAATAAAATCTAAAAAAAAAAAAAAAGCAGGTGATATATCTTTAAGGAAATTTGGATGATTTTCTGTCTTGGAAATAAGCCTAGACAAGGTGATTTCTAAGGTCCCTTTGAGCTCTTATATTTCACAACCTTTCTTGCTCATGAAGAACATTTATACCTTAATTCTCAATTTCAAAAAGAATTAGTTAATATATTCCAATGTTCTTCAGAGACCAGACATTCCTTTAACATGAAGCATACTTTATTTCCCAACTAATTTGCAAGAGTTTTGTGGGTTTGTCTCAAAGTACTGGATAGTTATCTAATATGTTTAGGGGGACTATGTCACTATTTTTAAAATTTTTATGTAAACATTTCAAACCTAGATTTTTAAACTTTAAATATTAAACATTGAATTGATTGAAAAAGTATCGGGAGGTGCTAGAACTTTGACATATCTCAATAAATGTATTATATATATCAAAAATATTGTTTAGAAAATAATAAAGAATATTTATTAGTCACTTATATGTATTGGGCATTGTCCCTATTACATGTATTATCTTAGCTAAAACATAGTCCTATGAGGTAAATAGTTGTACATCCTATTTTCAAAATGAGACAGTTGTAGATTAGGTAGGTTAAGGGGATTGCCCAAGGTTACACAACTGAAAAATGGCTAAGAGTTCAAAGTTAAGCTGTGTTTGACATTAAAGCCCATCCTTTTTCTATTCCATATATGTGGTAGCATAACTTGAATACTTTATTGTAAAATATTTGCTAGAAGATACATGATCTGTGAAAACCCAAAATATTAAATATTGTTTCGGGTGGTATTATATAATACAAAGTATATGCTGAAAAAAAATGTACTTTTACAGCTTTTTTGTATTCTTATAAATACTTTGCAGGCTAATGGTAGAGGAGATGGCCAGAAAAATCCTCAGCATGCACATCAAAATGTACCCACTTGGGGGCACCCACAATGCAGCTATTCTGCCTCTTCTGCCCAGAAGCTGCAAGTCCTGCAGAGCTGGAGTTGAGCCAGCTGAAGAATTCAGTCTGTCCTACAGAACTGAGCCAGATGGGAAGTCTCAAGGAATAGCCTCCTATATCTTTAAGTTTGGAGAATATTTTATTTAGCATGTTGCCCACACAAAAAACTATTATGAGCTACTTAAAACATTAATAATTAGTATATTTGCTAGAGGCCAAATGTCCTAGATACATTATTAGGATTTAATGACCAAGAACTAAAAATAATCTGCTGATTAAAAAGGAGTTTTGTCCAAAGGAGATTTTGTATTTAAGTTATGCCAAAATTAGGAACATAATAATTAACCAGCAGGGGTGACAATGTGCCATAAAATAAAGCTCAAGTGTTTTAAATTGATCTTGGTTGTGTTCATACCAGAGGCAAGCTCTCTGACATTGGCAGGCATACACACACACACACACACACACATATGTATATGTATATATACATGTATATATATGTATATATAAGTGTGTATATATACATATATGTGTATACAAACATATTTCCTAGAGCAAGGAAAACTTCTGCAAGTACTGCTGCTGATCTCATCTCTAGGTCAGGCATTTGGTCCTCAGCAGCATCAGATAGTAGAGATTCCCCTGAAATATACTGATGTCAAGGATGTCATTGATCCAGATACAGTTGCAGTGATTCTTCCTAGAAAGGGTTATTCTAGAGCATAAGGAGTAAAGAAATTGAAAATTAGGTTGTACTGAAGACTGCGAAATTATTTGTCCTGTTAAGATGGAGGCATAGGTAAACATGGCTCACCTCCTCTCACAACCATAGCAAAACTACAACTAAAATATAGAGCAACTATCACTCAGAACCACCAGAAAATCGAGCTGTATGGAAGTCTGACAACTAAGGAATTAAAGAAACCACATCTATCCAGATAGGCAGGAGGGGCAAAGGGGTAGAGATGCAAAGATGCGAAGACAAGATGTGGACATGTGGAAACAGCTGCTCCCAAAGCCATGTGTGGTGGATATAAAACAGAGGGATATCTCAGGAGTGAGGGATCCCACCCCACATCAGACCACCCAGCCCAGGGTTCCAGTACCAGGAAGATAAGTCCCCATAACTTCAGGCTGTAAAAACCAGTCAGGGTTGGGTTAGCAGAAGAAACTGTGGGATGCTCAGGCCTCTCTTCTTAAAGGGCCTTGCACCACACATGGACTTACTCAGACTCACTCACTCTGGGCTCCACAATTTAAAGGGCACCAATGGTACACAGGGAAGAGCTGAAGTGTCTGGCATCAGAGCAAGAGCTGGGGGACAACTTCCTCCTATACAGAATTGCAGATAGCAGCCATTGCACTTTTTCCGAGCCCTCCCCTGCACAGAGCCACAGTGCAGCGGAACCATATCTGAATCTCCATTAACCTGGCTCACACGGTAAGCTCTACCCTGAAAATTACCTAAGCGTCCACCCCATCCAATTTATGGGCCCACCTAAGCTGGTAACGGCGACTTTTCCATATAAAGGGCTAGGCTAGGCATTCAGACCATCTTAAATCTGCTCAAACAAGTAACAGCTGAGTCCAACCCCATACCTCTTGCTGAGTGGCCCCTGTACTAGCAGCAGCCATACACAGATCACTTTATAGCTTATGCCAATGGACCCCAGACAGAACAGAGATGGAGGCTGACCTAGGTCTGCACCACCCAGGAAACTCCAGAGCCTGCACACCCAGTGGACAGTTAGTTACAGACCATGTTGGAGCACCACCAAACCACCTCTGCAAGCCACAGAGGAGGTGGTTGCTGGCCAGGGGTCATAGCCAGTCATACCAGCTGTCTGGACTGGGTAAATCTCTCCCATTGACCTGCTGACAGCAATCAAGACTCATCTACAACAGGAATGAGTACCCAGCCCACACAGAGAGTGCACCTCAAGTACTCACCTTGGGTGACAGGGGAGGCTGTGTACTGGACCCTACAGGGCACCTATAACATTAAGCCACACTACCAAGACATGAAGTCATAGCAGCTCTACCTAATACATAGAAAGGAACACAGGGAGGCTGCCAAAATGAGGAGACAAAGAAATATAGCCTAAATGAAAGAACAGAACAAAATTCCAGAAATAGAACTAAACAAAATGGAGATAAGCAATCTATCAGATGCAGAGTTCAAGACACTAGTTATAAGAATGCTCAAGGAACTCAGTGGGTACTTCAGCATCATAAAAAAGACCCCGGCAGAAAGGAAGACTACATTAGCTGGAATAAAGGACATTTTACAGGGAATTAACAGCAGAATGGATGAAGCCAAGAATCAGATCAATGATTTGGAACATAAGGAAGAAAAAGATGTCCGATCAGTACAGCAGGAAGAAAAAAGAATCCAAAAAATTGAGGATTGTGTAAGGAGCCTCTGAGACAACTTCTAAAGTTCCAACATTCTCCTGGGGTGGCAGAAGAAGAAAAGAAAGAGCAAGAAATTGGAAATCTATTTGAAAAAACAGTGAAAGAAAACTTCCCTAATATGGAGAAGGAAAAGAACATGCAAATCCAGGAAGCACAGAGAGTCTCAAACAAGGTGGACCTGAAGAGGACCACAGCAAGACACATCATAATTAAAATGCCAAAGATTAAAGATAGAGAGAGACCTTTAAAAGCAGCAAGAGAAAAGCAGATAATTACCTACAAAGGAGTTTCCATAAGACTGTCAGCTGATTTCTCAAAAAAAACCTTTGCAGGCTAAAAGGGATTGGCAAGAAATATTCAAAGTGATGAAAAGCAGGGACCTATAGCCAGCTGTATCCAGCAAAGCCAGCATTTGGAATGGAAGGGCAGATAAAGTGCTTCCCAGACAAGGTAAAGCTAAAGGAGTTCATTGTCACCAAACTATTATTATATGAAATATTAAAGGGACCTAGTTAAGAAAAAGAAGATCAAAACTATGAACATGAAAAAGGCAATAAATACACACTTTTCAACAACTGAATCTAAAAAACAAACTAAGCACAGAAGCAGAAGAGGAACAGAATCATAGATATGGAGAACATTGGGATGGTGGCCAGTGGGCAGAGGGTCTGGGGGTTGGGGAAAAAGGTGTAGGGAGTAAGAAGTACAAATTGGTAGGTACAGAATGGGCAGGGGTATGTTAAGAGCAAGTATAGGAGAATGGAGTTGCCAAAGAACTTATATGCATGACCCATGGGCATGAACAAAGGATTGGGGATTGCCAGAGTGAGTCTGGGATGCTGGGTAGAGGTGGGAAAAATGGAAAAAGTTGGGACTATAATAGCATAATCAATGAAAAATTAAAAATAAATAATCAATGAAAAAAATTAGATTGTACTGGACATGGCTATCACAATGTCTTTCATGCCTACCACTTATGCTAAAGAGGCAGATGAAGGCAGCCATGTTTTGTACCTAATAAATCCACCTTTCATATGGCTGATTGTGGTAGAGTGAGTCAAAATATAGACTGGAGAGCAGCTTATGGGGTCATGTGGATCAAAAAGCTCTACTCATAGAGGGACAGCCAGACCAATCATATGCTCAGTCATGGGAACCTGATTTGGGAAACAGAATGAGGTGGGTAAGAGGAGGAACTGATATGAAAGGATATATAAAGCAAGTATAATGTAGGAAAGAGGTCAAGGTCAAAGCTAGGTTATAAGAACGCTAAACTGTGAAGAAGGTGAGACAATAATTAAGCAGCAGCTATGAGAAGGAGAAAAGATAGAGTAGAGGGGCCTGTCCTTGCTGGGAGGAGTATCAAGAAGACATATGAAGAGAAGCAGAGACAGGGAGAGACTTGTTTGTTATGGAGCATTTGAGAGAAGAGTCACAGTTCTTGCTCCTGAGGGTCTTTGGGTACAGTTCCAGTTTTTGTTCCAGTCTGGTTCCTGTTCTTTAATTGACATGTGAGCCTGGTTCCAAACTGAGTCTCATAATAAATAGCATTGCTTGTGTAAACTTGAGTAAATACCCGCTTCCAACCAAAGAAACTAACTAGAATAGGATTCTTTTAAAAAATCTCTCGAGTCTTTAAAAAAATTTGTGCTAAGCTATACGTAACATGAAATTTACCCCTGTAACTATTTTTAAGTGCATAGGGGCATTAAATACATTTACATTGTTGTGCCACTATCACTGCTATTGGTCTCCAGAACTTTATCATCACTCCAAACTCTGTAACCATTAAACAATAACACCCCCTGTCCACTCTCTGCAGCCCCTGGCAACCAGTACTCAGTTTTCTGTATCTATGAATTTGCACATGTCCTTTTTGAATGGAAAATGTTGGTATTAACTAGCTGAGATATTTATACAGCAAACTTGTAAGTGACAAAGCCACCGCCCAGAGTTTTGGGGAGCTGGAGTTATCCCAAACAGCCTGGAAAGTGTGGAGTATTTATTGTGTTCAGTCAATCAACTGCAGATGGAATGCAAACCAGACAGGAAACCAAACCTGAGTGGGAGGCCCCAAGGGAGTCTGAGATGTTGAGCTATGGTCTTTTGCCATGTTCTAGCAAAGGGGTTGCTATGTTCAGAGGAATGCTTCCTTGCTGTATAAAGTAAAATCTGTGTGTGGGTGGGGGTGGGGTGGGTAGAGGAAGACTAAGATCTGAGAAGATAGGAAGCCAAAGAAATTGCGGGGTTAAGATCTGCCATCTGTATTTGGCTAGCATAGAATTGTTATATCAGTGTGACTCCTGAAGTCTGTACTTTTGAAACACCTTTCTAAGAATCTTCAAAGTGTCTAGAATGTATATTTTGCCAATGGTCATGTTAGACCCTAAACAGTGGGTGTATGAGGATATTGAGTAAGTTTAAGCTTTATGAGACCAGTTGGGAGGACTGACCTGACCATTTTCCAAGGAAGCTGGATGAAGCCCAAACAAAATCCAAATTAAGGTATCAGATAAGGTGAGGTGGGATCCTGCAGTAAGATCCTCTGAGGAGTAGCTATGCTGGTGGTAACCAATAGGTGATATCACTTTGGTTCAGAAGAAACAAGATCCCAGAGAGCATGTTGGGATTAGGGACATGGTTCAGATGCTGGGAAAAATAGATTGACCAGGACCAGGTGGACTGATAAACTTGCAACCAAGCAAACACATTCAAGACATGGTTGGACCATTATGTAAACCAGAACTGGTATCAAAAGTTCACTCTTACCAAATGAATTTCTATGTAATTCATGTAAAAGGATGCTCTTCATCTCCTTCAGGCAAGATTGATGAAAGGATAGAGAAGCAGTTCCTAAACATAGCCATGTATAGTTCTCCTTAGCATACCAATGGCGTGGGACTGCCAAAAGATTGCATGTGTTAACTGTCTACTTCTGGGTTCAAGCATGCAAGAACAGGGGATACAACAACCAGTGCCTTGCTGTAAAGCCTAGAGAAGTTCCATGGCTTTATTGATCAATCCCCTCTTTTAGACCATTTCATGTAAGGCTAAGTGGTCATTGTCCTGAGAACGTGCAGCTCCCCTACTTTAGAGACCAGCAACAAAACTCTGGACATAGAACTGATGTGTTTGACTGGGACATTCGTGCTGACAGTCAACCTGGAAGATGGCATTGTGGCACTGACCACTGGGATTCCATATTATTCCACATACTTTGTCCATCCCTATTATATGCCCTTCAGTGGATCTTTTTAAAAATTTTTATTTATTTGATAAAGAGGAGAGAGAGGGAGAGATGTTAGGTAGATAGGTAGATAGATAGGTGATAGATAGATAGATAGATAGATAGACAGACAGACATCTATTTGTTGTTCCACCTATTCATGCAGTCATTGGTTGATCCTTGTATGTGCCTTGACTGGAGATCAAACCTGCAACCTTGGCAGATGGGGACGACACTCTAACCAAGTGAACTATCTGGCCAGGGCAATGGATCTTGTTAACTCAGCTGTTAGGAGTGTTGTCAGCAGACAGCCTTCAACTGCCAGCCACTGCAGGAATTATCTACCCAAGGAGAATGGCCTTGCCCAAGGTCACACACTTTCTAGGGTAGCCTATATCCAGTGATTGATCAATGGGGGATATAAAGACATTGACATCTAAGCCAACTTGAGACAACACTGAAGGGCCACTCGAGTCCAGCACTTTTCCCAGAGTCAGCTGAGGCAGCTTCATTTCTCCCTGTGGCCAATTTCACTTCTATCCCTGCTGTGGTCTGAATGTTTGGCCTCCCCCCAATTCTTATGTTGAAATCCTAACCCCAAAGGTGAGGGTATTAATTGGTGGAGGCTTCAGAAGGTGGCTAGATTATGGGGGTGGAATCTTCATGAATGAGATTAGTGCTCTTACAAAGGAGACCTCACCCCTTCCACCATGTGAGGACACAGAAAGAAGGTGCCAGCTATGAAGCAGGAAGTGGGTCCTCACCTGAAAATGTGACCCAACTGGTACCTTAATCTTGGGCTTCCAGCCTCCAGAACTATGACAAATGAATTTCTTTTGTTTGTAAGCTACCTAGTTGGTGGTGATTTGGTATAGCAGCCCAGACTAAGACAGTCCCTTTCCTTCCACAGGTGTTTATCTTTAGGGTATTTCTCTAAAAACACCTTGCCATGGGGCATAGTTTGGTGCTCATTCTTAGTTTCTGTTCTCAGTCCCTGTTCTGGTGACTTGTCTCACGTCCCAGTCATCATACTGGGACCTGGTCCTCTTCTGACTTTGATCTCAATGTGGCTGCTATTGCCATTTTGGTTTCCATTTATTTGAGGGAATTTAGCAACACTAGCTAAATGCGGTAGCTGTGTACAGCCGTAAATGTTTTCAAATATTTCCAAACACTTCTGAGCTTGTCGGGCCACCCTAAATGAAAACCACCAGGCAGCATGCCTTCCCAGGGTGCAGGGGCTCTGCGTGGAACCCAGCCTGGAACCTTGCTGTCTCATGACAGTGCATGACTCACCACTTCCCTATTGTGTCCTATTCTGTTCATGTGTTAGAACGATTCAATGGCTACTCCTTTACTGGGCTCATATGTCAGAGCCAGGGGAGGCCAGGACAAGGGAAGTGAGGCTGATGGTTAGTAATTCGTCCACACAGTCATCATCTAATCACTGTTAATAAGAATAGTGATCACTTAATCATAGCTCACCATGTGCTTCCATATATCAGCTCATTTAATTTTCATAACAACCCTATGGTAGATAATTGTACCTACAGGTAAAGAAATTGAGGTACAACGCCATTTACTTACCCAGGGCCACAGAGAGGGTAAGAGACAACTGAGATTCTAGTGCAGGGAGCTAGATCTAGTCACTTAACTTTTCACTTCCCACCGTTTTTCATCAGGGGTAAGTTGGACCTCAACAGAATCAGCAGTAGTGCAAAGGGTCGTCATCATCTTACAATAAATAGATCAGTTGCTGAAAATTTGAAGGGGAAGCAAATATTAGTTTGTCAATTCTCATTTTCCACAGAATTGTATTAAGATTTCATCAATTTGGAGCTTCCCAACAGTGAATTTAGTGTGTGTGTGAGATCCTGATCTCTTGCCCTCCGAGGGGCCAGACGGTCAGCAACCTCCCTCATCCACTCCATTGGGATGTGCAAATATTATCACATGTAAGTGTGCCTTGCTGTGAAACGAGCAGTGAAAGTGTTACCAAACAGCAAGCTGGGTCCTGCTGTCCCCCCACCGCCCTCTAGGCAAAATTCCAGAGGCACAGATTTGGTGATAAAGGAAAGGAGTCTATTCAAAATCTTCACAATTTTGGAATAACAGCTTTCCACGAGAATTAGTCATTTGGGCCTATCAATTAAGGTTAAATTCTAACACCTGAGTTCTCCTAGCATTTTCCCCTTGTTAATTTTGATTATCTTATGTCTATAGGGTTAGTTTACAAACTAAAACAACATAAGATACAAAAGCTACACAATTTTGGAAGAATGGCAGGTTTCTGCCTCAGAGGTTGTCCCCTATAGAACACCCAAAGAATAAACCTTTCACCCTCTGCCAGGCCAGCCCAATTCTAGGCTGTATTTGTAATTCCTTCCTATGCAAAATACCATCTGCTGGGAAAATGCAAGCAGCTGAAGCATGATCTTCAGGCATCCTTGAGGAAGAGAGCCTGAGAGGCAGAGAGAGCTACCCCAGGAGCCAGAGAGCTGGCCCTCTTTTTATTTCCTTGTGCTCTGGATGCATTCAGCTTCTCAGCCAATCCACCCCTAGACTGCCCACAATTGCCTTGGCAAACCCCTCCTACAGCTCCTCCCTACTTCTCCCTAGTGATCTGATCAGATCCCTCTGTATCAAAAGTGCAGCAAATTAATGGATATTTCAGGTTTTCCTGCTCTAGCCTTTTTAGTCAAATATTTATATTATTTATGCTGAGTAATCCTGAGGTTTAAAATGAACTTTTTTGCTTTGACTAGCTCAGTTTAGACTGAAGTTCAGATTTTCTGATATCAGATCTCTTTGTGTTTGGGAAGAAGGCAAGGTTTTAATATTTGAGACACACAGAGGAGTGAGATACCAGTGGAATACAATTTTGGGATGTTGCACTACTATGTCATGTTAAGTTCATTGAGATTAGAAGAGCATACTGAAATTGGAGCAAGCTTAAATATGGTACTGTCAGGGAGGACGATCTTGAAGGGAAGTGACTCGTAGCACACAGGGCTTCGCCAAAAGCCACAGAGTACATAAATTTTATCTTATCTAAGGGTAAATGCCTGGGTAATCAAAGAATTATTTAAGCAAAGATCTATACAAATATTCTTTCAATAAAGACTTATCTGCATTTGCAAAGGTCTGAAGTATTTCTCGTCAAAATGTGGGAGATAGTCTGATTAGTTTGAGCAGGGCTGCTTCTCAAACTTGTGACACATTAGAATCACCTGGGAAGTTTTAAAACTCTTGAGGCCCTGGATTCACCCTGCACCAATTAAATCAGAATCTCTGGGCATGCATTTGAAAAAATTTCTCAAGTAATTCAAGTGTTCAAGAATGTGATTTAGAGCAGTAGCTGTCAAACTTGAGGTGTATTAGAATCACCGAGAGGGCTAGTTTTAAACGGCAGATCACTGGGTCCCATCCCCAGAGTTTCTGATTCACTAGGTCTAGGGTGGGGCCTGAAAATCTGCATTTCTGGTAATCTCCTGAATGGTATCAATGCTGCTGGCCCAGGCAACCACTGATTTTGGAGAATTACATATTCATTAATGCCATTTGATGACGTGTAGGTCATACTTCTTTTTTTTTTGTTGGGCAGCTTAAGTATATTCAACACTCTTGGAAAGGAATCTAACCACAGTTGTGAACTCACTGTGCACACAGGTACTTTGGCAGGGTTACATTCATGCCCATCTGTCAGGCTGGCAGCATGCCCGTGGAGAACGTGCTATGCCAGCTTCAGCAGGCATAGGTGCTAACCAAACACGGCTGTGGAGGGGCGGCTTTCATCACACAGCAAACACCATTTCTTGGGCCAGGCATTCCCGCTGTTTGCAAACAGCTTCAGTCTGAGGCCACATGCTTCCTTACATCTGTAGATGCTTGAGGACATGATTAAAAAACAAATAATCAACAAATGGTTGATTATTTTCCCTTAATCTGCCTTAGCATTGTAATTTGGCGTGTGAGAAACACTGTCTCTTTGGTGAGCTGGAAGCCATTCCTAAGGATATTATGTATGAAATGCGTTAAAACTGAGATTTGATCAGCTGCACTTATTCACTTGTAAATTTCATTATCAGTTTTTTGCTTATTAGATAATTATTTAAATTAAAAAATTTTTAATTTTTGAATTTATTTCTCTGTGCTTTTGGAAATTTTTATTTAGGTTTTCACTCTATTTTTTAGCTAGGTTTTTTCCCCCTAAATTTTATCTCCAGTTTTCTGAAGTCCCTGATTTGACTTCTGAAATACAGAAGAATCATATTACAAATTTAGATGTGAGTAGGGGAGAGTTTCTGCTACAGAATTCCAATCACATTATAAGTCAGTTACACTGATTATAATTAAAGTGTATATGTTATGTGTCCCATAATCAAACCTGGGCTATGAGTAGATCTTTGATCACTTTTAAATTAAAATATCAGTTTTTGGATGAAAATTCTTTGATTTCTTTAAGATAAATAAATAAAAAGTAAAACAATACAAAAAGAAATCCATTGATTTATAAGAAAAAACTGTTGATTTTATTATTTATTTTATTATATTAAAGAAAAATATTACTTTCTTTTAAGAAACAAACTGTTAACTGCAAAAATATTATTTTCTTTTAAGAAAGCATATTGGGTCAAGATTGTGGCATAGGTAAACAGAGTGTGCCTGCTTGCACAACCACATGAAAATTACAACTAAAATATAGAACAACCATTACTTAGAACTGTCAGAAATTGAGCTGAATGGAAGTCTGGCAACTATGGAATTAAAGAAACCACATCCACCCAGACTGGTAGGAGGGATGGAGATGCAGAATGGGCTGCTTCCATACCCATGTGTGGTGGCTAAAAATTTGGGAGGGATATTTTGGGGAGTGAGGATTCCCAGATCCACACCAGGCCATCCAGCCCAGGATTCCAGGGCCAGGAAGATAAGTTCCCATAACTTCTGGCTGCAAAATCCAGCAGGGATTGAGTCAATGGAAGAAAATTCTAGAGGCCCAAGCAGTTCCCCTTAAAGAACCCATATACACCTTATACAGATGCATTTCCTTTGAGCTACAGCACCTTTGGGGTGGCAGCTTGAAAGGCACCATTGGCAAACAGGGAGGGACTGAAGTGTCTAGCATCAAGTTGGGAGCTGGGGGACAGTTTTCTCCCAACGGAAAGGCAAACAGAGGCCATTGTCACTTTTCTGAGCCCTTGCCCCACACAGCTGCAGAGCTGATAAACATGTGCTGTGTTTGAGGCTTCATTAACCTGCCTAACACTGTTTGCCTCACCCTGGAGATCCCCTGGGACTCTGTCCCACCCAGTTTATGGGCTCATCCAAACTGTTAACTGTGACTTTTCCATATGAATGGCTAGTCTTGGCTCATGCTTCACAACTTCCTAAATCCTATCAAATAAGCAACAGCTAAGTGGCCCTAGATATGGCACTAGCAGCAGCCAGCCTAGATTCACAGCCTGGCTTCTCCTGGAAATCTCCAAGATGAGCGCCAGTAGCAGCCATCTCAGAATGTTTTATAGCTCATGCAGGGTAGCCCCAGGCAGAACACAGATGACAGCTGACGTTGGTCTGCACTGCCTGGGAAACCTCAGAGCCTGAGAATTCAGTGGATAGCTATAGACCATGTCAGAGCACTACCACCCTTCCCCTGCACAGCTTATCTTCTACAGAGGGCGGAGATTGGTGGTCAGTGGTCACAGACAGTCCTTGCAGTTGACTGGCTGGGTAAATCCCTCCAATCGGTTTGCCAACAGCAACCAGGGCTCAACTACAAAAGGAGGGTGTACTTAGCACACATGAAGGGTGCACCTCGAGTACCCAGATGGGTGAGAGGGGAGGTTGTGCCACTGGACCATACAGGACACCTACAATATTAGGCCATGCTACCAAGACATGGAGTCAAAGAAGCTCTACCCAATACATAGAAACAAACACGGGGAGGCTGCCAAAATGAGGAGACAAAGAAACATGGCCCAAATGAATGAACAGATCAAAACTCCAGAAAAAGAACTAAACAAAATGGAGATAAGCAATTTATCAGATGCAGAGTTTAAAATACTATATTATGATGCTCAAGGAACTCAGTGGGTACTTCAATAGCATAAAAATATCCAGTCAGAAATAAAGGAAACTTTAATTGAAATAATAACAATTTGCAGGGAAACATAGTAGAGTGGATGAAACTGAGAATCAAATCAATGGTTTGGAACACAAGGAAGCAAAAATCAAACAACCAGAACAACAAGAAGTAAAAAGAATCCAAAAAATGAGAATAGTGTAAGCAACCTATGAAACAACTTCAAATGTTCTAACTTTCACATCTTAGGGGTACCAGAAGGAGAAGAGAAAGAGCAAGAAATTGGAAATCTATTTGAAAAAATAATGAAAGAAAACTTCCCTAATTTGGGGAAGGAAATAGACATGCAAGTCCAGGAAACACAGAGAATCCCAAACAAGATGAATGCAAAGAGGCCCAGTCCAAGAAACATCATAATTAAAATGCCAAAGGTTAAAGATAAAGAGAGAATCTTAAAAGCAGCAAGAGAAAAGCAGAGAGCTACCTGCAGGGGAGTTCCCATAAGACTATCAGCTGATTTCTCAAAATAAACTTTGCAGGCTAGAAGGGATAGACAAGAAAAATATTCAAAGTCATGAAAATCAGGGCCTACAGCCAAGACCACTCTACCCAGCAAGGCTGTCATTTAGTATTAAGGTAAAGAGCTTCCAAGACAAAAAAACAAAACAAAACAAACAAGCAAAAAAACCCTAAAGGAGTTCATCATCACCAAACCATTATGATATGAATGTTAAAAGGGACCTATTTAAGAAAAAGAAGATCAAAACCATGAACGATAAAATGGCAACAAATACATAATTTTCAACAATCTAAGAAACAAACTAAGCAAAGAAGAGCAGAGACAGAATCATGGATATGGAGAGCATTTTGATGGTTACCAGATGAGAGGAGTGTGTGGGGAAATGGGTGAAGAAGAGGTGAGAGGGTTAGAAGTACAAATAAGTAGTTACTGAAAAGCCATGGGGATGTAATGTACAGTATAGAAAATAGAGGAGCCAAAGAATGTATACACATAACCCACAGACATGAACAATGGTGGGGGGATTTGCCTGAGGGAGACGGGGGTGCTGGGTAGAGGAGGACCAAGGGGAAAAATTGGGACAACCATAATATCACAGTCAGCACAATATAATTTAAAAAAGAAGCATACAGATTATGCTGGAATTGTACAAGGGAACCTAGCTCTGAGAAAATTGTTGGGTGAGAAAAAAATGGAAAGAGACAATCCTCTTCTTTTTACTACAGTTGAATTTCATATTGGGTTAAATGGGCTAGAAAGGGGTCTGAAGCATTATGTACCCCAAATTCCAGGGAAAGGAAACTTGGACTGTAAGATCTAAAGCAAAGCTAAATAATAAATTGTGACTAGGGAAAATAATATTTATCAATTATCCCCATGTGGTGAGATGAAGAAAGTCATACTTAAAAGTAGATTTAGAAATAATAGATAATCAGCCTAGGCTCAGTTGGTTAGGTGTCATCCTGCAGACTGAAGGGTCAAGGGTTTGATTCCCTGTCAGGCATATGCGTGGGTTGCAGGATTGGTCCCTGGCTGGGGTACATGAAGGAGGCAGCCAACTGACAGTTCTCCCTTGCATCCATGTTTCTCTCCCTGTCTTTGTTCCTCCCTTACCCTCTCTCTAGAATCAATAAAAGACAAAATACTAATGAGCGTATTTCCTTATTACTCTCCAAAGCCCTTGAAAGTGTCTAGAAATCTCCTTCAGAATTTCTGTAGAAGTCTCCATTAACCTTCTCTCCAACTTCTGTGTACAAGTTGCCAACCGAACAGTTGCAGAGGGGTAGCTTAGAGTTAAATTAAGGGAAAATCCTTTTTATAATGAAGTGCTATTTTCTCTATTAGTAATAATTACTTTTCAAGTAAAGGTTTCTATTCCTTTTTAAGGTTGATTTGTGGTTAGACTGAAATAGGATTTGGGGAATAAGCCTATGTACTCATCTATATAGCACTTATAATATCATTCCATTGAGAAAATACGATCCTAGAGTGGAATACACAGATTAGAAATTGACAAAGAGCTTGGAAAGACAACTTATTAAAAAACTGAGATCATCTGCATACAAAAGTTTTAGGAGTAGGAAATCAGCACATTAAATATACTTTCTATTCTCTTTTTACTTGGGATATTATGCAGTTTATTAATTAAATTACTATTCTATTGCCACTTTATGAAAACATTCCCTTAGAGCAATTTCTAATTATCTGAATAAATCAACCTCTGTATAGAGAAAGGAAGAGATGGAAAAGCCAAATATATCCAACATATAAAATACAGAACATGCAAACTAATCAATAGTGACAGAAAGCAAGTAAGTGGTTGCTTGGGGTGGAAGGAGCTGTTGGGCAGGGAGGGATTACAGCGGGACAAGGACACTCTGGGGGATTATGGGTATGTTTACAATCTTGATTGTGCTGATGGATTCAGGTATATACACACATCAAAACCTACCAGGTTACATACTTCAAATGTCTGCAATTTGTTGTGTGTCAATTATACCTCAATAAATGTTTTTAAAAGCCACTATTGGCAACTTTACTATAAAATAATTTACACACAATCTGTACTCATTTTCATCTGAATTCTTTCAATCAGCATAAATATTTTGAGAATGAAATTAAAAATTAACGATAGAAAGAAATTTGAGAAATTTGCAACATATGGATTTTTGGGTCAAAGAAGAAATAAAAAAGAAAATTAGAAAATAGTTGAAATTAGTGAAAATAAAAGTACAAATATCAAAATATATGGAAGGCAGCTAAAATGGTATTTAGTGGAAAATTTATAGATATAAATGTCTATACTAAAAAGAAGAAAGATCTCAATAAATAACCTAATTTTTTACTTTAAGACATTGGAAAAGAAGATGAAACTAAACCCAAAGTAAGGAGAAGTAATGAAATAATAAAGATAGGGTAGAAAGAAATGAAATAGAGAATAGAAAAATCATAGAGGAAATCAAGGTACTGAAAAGTGGTTCTTTGAAATGATCAACAAAATTGACAATCCTTTAGCTAAACTAAAGAAGGAAAGAAAAAAGACTCAGCTTACTAAAATCAGGAATGAAAGAGGGAACATAACCACTGACCTTAAAAAAAAATCAAAGGATTATAAGGAAATACTATAAACAACTATGTGCTAATAAATTATATAACCTAAATAAAATTTATATACTATTAAAAGAGACTGAAGAAAAATAGAAAATATGAATAGATCTAGACCAAGAGACTGAATCAGTAATCAAAAAATCTTCCTACAAGGAAAGACCAGGACCAGATGTTTTCACTGATAAATTATATTAAATGTTTAAAGAAGAATTAACACCAATCTTTTACAAACCCTTTAAAAAACAGAAGTAAAGGGAACACTTCCTAACTTATTCTATGAGGCCAATGTTACCCACAAACCATAACAAAACAAAGTTCATGAGAAAAGAAAACTACTGCCCATTACCCCTTATGGATATAGATGTAAAATGCCTCAACAAAAAAAATAGCAAATTCAGTCTGACAATATATAAAAGGAATTGTACACCATGACCAAGTGGGATTCATCTCAGGAAAGCAAGGTTGAATTAACATATTACAAATCAATCAGCATAATACACTGCATTAAAATAATGAAGGACGAAAACCACATGATTATCTCAATAGTCATAGAAAAAGCATTTGACAAAATTCAACAGTATTTCATGGCAAAAACACTAAGAGGAATAGAAGGAAACATCTTCAACCTGATTAAGGAAATCTATGAAAAAAATCCAAAAATTTATATCATACTTAGTGGTGACAGACTGAATGCTTTCCTCCTAAGATGAAAAACAAAAGACAATGATGTCTATTCTCATCACTTCCATTTAACATTATTGTACTAGAGGCTATAGCTAAGGCAATTAGACATGAAAAATAAAAAGCACCTGGATTGAAAAGGAAGAAGTAAAAGTATCTCAATTTATAGGTGGCATAATCTTGTAGGTAGAAAATCTTATGGGTCCAGTAAAAAGCTACTGAGCTAATAAATGAATTCAGCAAGTTGCAAGACACAACATCAATACACAAAACATCAATACACAAAATCAATTTTATTTTATATATTAGCAATGAACTACCTGAAAATGAAATTAATAAAACAGTTTCATTTATAACTTGAAAAATAAAATACTCAAAGTAAATTTAACAAAAAAGTCAGGCTTGCACATTGAAAACCACAAAGCATTTTTGAAGGAAATTAAAGAATAATTAAATAAATAGAAAATCATCTATGTACATGGATTGGAAGGCTTACTATTGTTAAGTTGGCAATACTTTCCAAAATGATCTCCAGGTTCAACACAATACCTATAAAAATTCCAGCCAGGTTTTTTCAGTAATTGACAATATGATCCTAAAATTCATAAAAAAATTCAAGAGACTCAGAATAGCCAAAGAAATTTTTAAAAATAGGATTAAAAATTTCAGTATTCTTGATTTCAAAGCTATAGTAATCAACATTACTCTATAGTGAAGAGTATCCTTATGCTAAAAGGAACATAGATAAATAGATTGATGGAATAGAATTGAGAGTTCAGAAACAAATGTATATGTTCATGGTCAATTCATATGTTGGCAAGAGGGAGCAATTCAATGGGGGAAGAATATTATTTTCAACAAATGGTGCTGGGATAACTGGATATTCACATCCAAAAGAATCATATAGATCTGTCTCATACCATACACAAAATTTAATTCAAAGTAGGTAAAGAACCTAAATGTAAAATATAAAAATATAAAACTCTGAGAAGAAAACATAGGCATAAATTTTCATGACCTTGAATTAGTCAGGTTTCTTAGATATTACACCAAAGCCCAAGTAACAAAATAAAAAAATAAATTAGACATCATTAAAATTAAATTTTTGTTTCAAAGGGCACTGTTAAAAAGTGAAAAAACAGGGTTCCAAGGTGGCTGCAGAGTAGCTGGAAACTCCATCCACTTGCTCCCAGCCCTGTACCAGCCTTGCATCTAAACCACAGAGCAATGAACTAAAAAATCCAGCTAGTGTGAGTGAGAGCATGTGAGTGAGTGAGGGTGTACATGGGTGAGTGTGTGTGAAAGTGTGGCCTAGGCTCTCCTGGTGGAGCAGCTGCCACTGCCACTGCCCAGCCCAGCACATCTGGTGGTGCAGGGTTGTGGCAGGAGCCATTTTGAGGATTTTAAAATATCCTACCCAGGAAGAAGCCTCCAGAGACCCCACACCTGGGTGCCCAGACTTGTCTCAGTACCCTCTGCCCAGGGCAGGGCCTCACACCCTGTCATTGCCAGGGGCTGGAGACTGGAGACTGTGGAACTTACTGCGGAGGGAGCTGTCACCACCCAGTCCCAGGGCACCACGGGAACCATGAACTGGGCAGAGTCTGACTGAGGAGACCAGTGGGAGAGACCACCTGGGGAGCACAGCAGTGCAGCTGTGGTGTCTCAGCAGCAAGAGCCGGAGGCTGACTCACCGCAGGGCAGCAGTGCAAGCACCCTCAGCCACAGCCCTGTGTTATAATAACCCCACCCCATCAGGGTGATATGAGACCTGAAAGAAGATGCATACAGGATATAATCTATTAATTTGGGAGAGAGGGGAAGAGGCATGGGTGCGAGAGAGAAGCGTGGACAGGTGGCCTTCTGTATGTGCACTGACTGGGGATTCAATCCACACCTAGAAGACCTCTTAAGGCAGAGGAGGTCACAAAGCTGAGGCTGAGACCCTTAGTCAGCCAGACCAGGAAAGTTCCCACCAATAAATGGGCTCTCTGCCTTGGGGAGAGACAAAAACTGCTGGAGACAAACCTACCTTTTTTTGCTCCCTTAAAGAGTTGAAGCACAGATTTTGTGTACCTGGCCACAGTAAAGGGGGGATGGTGCAGTCTGGAGTTGCAGGAGGGGAGTCTGGAGTGGGAAGCACTGGAGAGAGTCATGGGGGAGCAGCTGAGGGATTTTTAGGGCCCCGATATACCTGGGCTCCATAACAACCATCTTCCTTGAGAAGAGCTAGCCCTTCCCAGGGGAAACTCACCTTACCCTGTAAAATACTGTTCCCCCAGCTCTCTGGAAATTTCCTCATCACAACTTCTGTAAACCTGTTCACTCCATTCAGCCCATCCTTTTTCTTTCTTTTTTCCTCCCTCGGTCTCTCCCTTCCTTTCTTTCTCTGTTGTCAGTTTTGCCCTTTTTTGGTGTTCTATTTTTTTCTCTTTTTCCCCGCCTTCTCTCCCATCCTGCATCTTAACCCTTGCTGAGGAGACAGCAACATAAACAGACTCAGGGGTCATCAGAGACTAGCAGTAGGGTGCAGCCAAACCATACACTATCCTGGGAAACAGACTGGTGCTCCTCCTTCATGGGAGAGCCACAGAAATACCCTTCTGGCATCTGGCAGACCCCAAATCTGGGCTCAGGAACCCCAATAAGGGCCCTGTCCTGCCAAGTACAGGGAGATAATCCTGGACAGACTCAGATTAGTGGCTCAGGGGAGGAGGAACAAACCCACCATCTTCCCTGAAGTCTGAAAGGCACGTGCCATGGGAGACCCAGGAATCACAGCCCCTTGTTCCTCTGGAAGCCCTCCCAGAAATAGTGTGATCTGTGACTAGGCTAAGACTGACAGAAGGCCAGCAGGCAGAGACTTGCTGAGGTCAATCTTGTGGTGACTTGAGACAACTTCTGACACACCCCTGGAGCCAGTGCTGATAAAAGCCAGCTTTACAAAGCAGCTTGGGCCAACCTGGGAGCAGCCAACCCAGGAGGAATCAGCCACAAACTGGACTGCATGTAGCTTCGAAAAGGCAGCTGAGGGCCAGATGTGGACAGCACCAGATGTTGGCTTATACCAGACCCAGACATCAGAGAGGTAGGTATCCAAAGGGAGAAATCAGAAGGCAAGATCTAAACTGTTGAGACTAATTCACTTGGTTCTTTTTTCATTATCTTAACTAGTTTTTTCTTTTTTCATAGCAATTTTATTTATACTTTTAATCTATTTTTCTTTTTCTTTTATTTTTGGTACTCTAATTATTCTTTCATATCTCTTATTCTACTCTTCTCTTAGAGTATTCCGCTATTCTCTTCTCTCCATTTATTGTTTTTGTTACCTTACTGTGTTCCTTTTCCCTATTTTCCTCTTTCAATTCATTACGAGTAGTAGCTCTTTCTCTTTCTCCTCTCATAATCAATTTTCTTTCCTTTAGTCTTCATAAATTCTTTTTCCCTTTCCATGTCCCCTACTATTCCATTTCTCTCTTCACTTTCATTATTCTTTGCTCTCCAATTGTTGATATTGCTGTGTTTGGCAGTGGAGTGTGTGTGTGGGGGCAGGTGGCAGTTATTGTTTTGGTGTTGTTTTGCATTGTTCTGTTAGCATCTATACAACAGCATTTAACACATGGTGAGGGTTGAGCCTCTTAGGCAGCCAGACAGAAGGGAGCTCCCACCAATGAACAGGTCAGTAATAATCAGGATTCAAGTACATCAGGAGAGTCTATATAACACACACAGAGCTCCTTCCTAGAACATCCAGATCAGGAGAACAAGGAGTCTGCACCACTAGGTCCCATAGGACTCCTAACACACAAGGCCACCCCACAAAACAGAGAGAGAAAATCAATCTAATCCATAGAAACAAACACAAAGAGACAACTAAAGTAGGGAAACATAGAAACACTCCCCAAACAAAAGTTGGAATATCCAGAAAAAGAGCTAAGTGAAATTAAGGCAAACAACTTATTAGACATAGAGTTCAATGTAATGGTTATAAGGATGCTCAAGGAACGTAGTGAAAACTACAAGGAACTTAGTGGGACTTATATCAGCATGAAAGAGGACATAGTAACCTTGAACAAGAACTAGATGGAAATGAAGAATACAATATCTGAAATGAAGAACACATTAGAAGGAATTAAGAGCAGGTAAGACCAAGTAGAGGATTGCTTCATCTAGCCTGAATCAGTGAGTTGTAAGTCAATGTGGAAAAAAAAAACACAGTCAGAGCAACAAAATGAAAAAAGACTAAAAAAGAACAAGAATAGTTTAAGGGAGCTTTAGGACAACATGAAGTGTAAAAGTATTCATATCATAGGGATACCAGAAAGAGAAGAAAAGGAGCAAAGGGTAGAAAATCTGTGGGAAAAAAATAATGATGGAAAACTTCGTTAACTTGGTGAGGGAAAAAGTCACACAAACCCTAGAAGTACAGAGGGTCTCAATCAAGATCAACCCAAAGAGGCCCACACTGCAAGACACATTACAATTGAAATGGCAAAATTTAAAGACAAAGAGAGAATCTTAAAGGCAGCAAGGGAGACACAGCTAGTAACACACAAGGGAGCACTGATAAGGTTATCAGCTGATTTCTCAATAGAAATACTATAAGACAAGAAATATTCCAAGCAATGAAAGGCAAAGGTCCACAACCAAGACCACTCTACCTAGCAAGGCTCTCACTGAAAATGAAAGTTGAAGTAAAGAGCTTCCCAGACAAAAGAAGGCTAAAAGAGTACATTTCCACCAAACCAGCAATGCAAGAGATGCTAAAGGGACTGTTTTAAGAAGAAGAAATAAAGAGAGAGAGAGAGAGAGAGAGAGACAGTGGAACATAGGTACAAAGGGAAAAAAATGGCGATGAATAAGTTCCTATCAATAATATCCTTACATGTAAATGGACTAAATGCTCCAATCAAAAGACATAGAGTAGCTGAATGGATAAGAAAAACAACCTACATATATGCTGTCTACAAGAGACTCACCTCAGAACAAAAGATATACATAGGCTGAAAGTGAAGGGATGGAAAAAAAAATCCCAAGCAAATGGACATGAAAAAAAAGCTGAGGTAGCAATACTTATATCAGACATAACAGACTTCAAAACAAAGGCAATAACAAGAGACAAAGATCACTTCATAATACTTATGGGAGTCTATCAAGAACACGTAACTCTTGCAAGTATATGCAACCAATGTAGGTACGCCTAAATATATAAAGAAAATATTGGAGGACTTTAAGAAAGAGATAGACAGCAGTGCAGTCACTGTAGAGGATTTTAACACCCTACTGTCAACAATGGATAGACCTTCTAAACAAAATATCAACAAAAATACTGCAGAACTGAATGACACCCTAGATGAAATGGACTTAATTGATATTTATAGAACATTTCATCACAAAGAGGCAAAGTACACATTCTTCTCAAATGCACATGGATCATTCTCAAAGACAGACCACATGGTAGGACACAAAACAAGCCTTAACAAATTCAAGAAAATTGAAATCATATCAAGCACCTTCTTGGATCACAACAGCTTGAAACTAGAAACCAACCTCAAGTAAAATAACTCTAAAACATTCAAATACATGGAGGCTGAATAACAGGTTATTAAATGATGAATGGGTTAACAATGAGATCAAGGAATAAATCAAAAAGTATCTGGAAACAAATGAAAATGAACACACAACAACCCAAAACCAATAGGACACAGCAAAGGCAGTACTGAGAAGGAAGTTCATAGCAATACAAACCTACCTAAAGAAAATAGAAAAATATCAAATAAAAAACCTAACCTTACATCTACAACAAACAAAGCCCAGAGCAAGAAGAAGGAAGAAAATAATCAAGGTCAGAGCAGATTTAAATGACACAGAGACTAAAAAACAATTCAAAGAATTGATGAATCTTAGAGTTGATTCTTTGAAAATAAAAACAAAATTGACAAATGGTTAACCAGATTCACCAAGAAAAAAAGAGAGAGGACCCAAATAAATAAAACCGGAAAAGAAGAGGAAAGGTAACAACTGATACCACAGAAATACCAAGGATGGTAAGAAGTTACTATGAACATCTGCATGCCAATAAATTGGACAACCTGGGTGAAATGGATACATTTCTGGAAACATACAATCTCCCAAAACTGAGCCAGGAAGAGGCAGAAAAACCTGAATAGACTGATAACAACTAGCAAAACTGAAGCAATAATCAAAAAATTACCAACACACAAAAGCCCTGGACCACATGGCTTCACAGGCTAACTTTACCAAATATTCAAAGAATAACTAACACCAATACTTCATAAACTATTTTTAAAAATTCAAGAAGAGGGAAGACTCCCAAACTCTTTTTATGAGATCAGTATTATCCTGATCCCAAAACCAGGTAAAGACAACAAAGAAAGAAAATTATAGGCCAATATGTCTGATGAACATAGATGTGAAAATCCTGAACAATATACTAGCAAACTGGATCCAACAATACATTAAAAAGATCATACACCATGATCATTTATTTCAGGAATGCAAGAATGGTACAATACTTACAAATCGATAAATATAATACATCACATAAACAAAATGAAGGATAAATACCACACGATAATATCAATAGATTCAGAAAAAGCATTTGATAAAATCCAGCACCCATTTATGATAAAAACACTCAGCAAAATGGGAATAAGGAGCGCATAACTCAACATAATAAAGGCCATACATGAAAAACCTGCTGCCAACACCATACTCAATGGGCAAAAACTAAAAGCATTTCCCTTAAAATTAGGAACAAGACAAGGCTGTCCACTCTCACCACTCTTAGTTAAGCATAGTACTGGAAGTTCTGCTACAGTGATCAGACAAGAAGAAGAAATAAAAGGCATCCAAATTGGAAAAGAGGAAGTAAAATAGTCATTTACAGGTCACATGATAGTGTACATAACCCTATAGGCTCCACCAAAAAACTACTTGACCTAATAACTGAATTTGGTGAAGTAGCAGGATACAAAGTCAATATTCAGAAATTGATGGCAGTTTTGTACACCAACAATGGACTATCAGAAATGAAAAAAAAAAACACATTTACTATAGCAACAACAATAACAACAAAGTACAGTACCCAGGATTAAACTTAACCAAGAAGGTGAAAGACCTGTACTCAAAAAACTATAGAACACTGATGAAAGAAATTGAGGAAGATACAAATAAATGGAAGCATATACCCTGTTTATGAATTGGAAGAATTAACATCACTAAAATTTCCATGCTACCCAAAGCAATCTATACATTCAATGCAACACCTATTAAAATACCAATGGCATATTTCACAGAACTAGAATACTTCAAAAATTTATATGAAACAAAAAAGAGCCTGAATAGCCACCATGGCAATCTTGAGAAAGAAGAACAAAGTTGGAGGGAGCACACTACTTGATATCAAACTATACTACATGTCTATTGTAATCAAAACAGTCTGGCACTGGCATAAAAACAGACACATAGATCAATGGAACAGAATATAGAGCCCAGAAATAAACCCATGTCTCTATGGTCAATTAATATTTGACAAAGAGGGCAGGAACATAAAATGGAGTAAAAATAACCTCTTTAATAAATGGTGTTGGGAGATATGGACAGCTACATGCAAAAAAATGAAACTAGACTACCAACTTATACCATACAACAGAATAAACTCAAAATGGATAAAAGACTTAAATATAAGTTGTGATACCATATAAGTCCTATAAGAAAACATAGGCTGTATAATTTCAGATATCCCACATAGCAATATTTTTGATGATGTATTTCCTAAGGCAAGGAAAATAAAGAATAAATAAATGGTACTACATCAAATGAAAAAGCTTCTGCATGGCTAAAGAAACCATCAGCAAAATGAAAGGGAACCAACTGTATGGGAGAACATATCTGCCAATGACACATCAGACAATAATTTAATCTCCAAAATACATAAAGAACTCATATGACTCAAAACCAGGAAGACAAACAATGTAATCAAAAAGTGGGCAGAGGACTTGAATAGACACCTCTCCAAGGAGGACATGCAGATAGCACATAGACATATGAAAAGATGCTCAACATCACTAGCCATCAGAGAGATGCAAATTAAAACCACAATAAGATACCACTTTATACTGGTCAGAATGGCCATCATTAACAAATCAACAAACAAGTGCTGGTGAGGGTGTGGAGAAAAGGGAACCCTAGGATTTGTGGGAAATGTGGTTCCCTAGGAGAAAAGGGAACCACATTTTTGGTGGAAATGCAGACTGGTACAGCCACTGTGGAAAACAATATGGAATTTCCTAAAAAAAAATAAAAATGGAACTGCCTTTTGACCCAGTGATTCCACTCCTGGGAATATACCCTAGGAATCCTGAAACACCAATTCAGAAGAACCTATCTGTGCACTCCAATGTTTATAGTGCTGCTATTTACAATAGTCAAGTGTTGGAAACAGCCTAAGTGCCCATTGGTACATGAATGGATTAAAAAACTGTGGTACACCTACGCAATGGAATACTATGCAGCAGAAAGAAAGAAGAGGGAATTCCTACCCTTTTCGACAGCATGGATGTAACTGGAGACTATTATGCTAATTGAAACAAACCAGTGGGTAAAAGACAAATACCACATGATATAACTTAAAAGAGGAATCTGATAAACAAAATAAACTAATGATTAAAACAGAACCAGAGACATGGAAACAGGGAGCAGACTGACAGCTGCCAGAGGAAAGGGGATGGGGCAAAGGGTGGAAAGAAGGGGAAGGGACTAATCAAAGAACCTGAATGACCATGGTCATGGACAATGATGTGAGGGTGGACTGTGGGAGCAGGGGATGGGGTGACATGGAGGAAGGCAAAAGGGGAAAAATTGGGACAACTGTAATAGAATAAACAAGAATAAAATAAAATTTAAAAAAGTGGAAAAATGACCCACAGAATGGAATAACGTATTTGCAAATCATAAAACTGGTAAGGGTCCAGAATATATAAAGAACTCTTGCAACTCAAGAACTAAAAGACAAATATTTTAATTAAAAGTGGACAAGAGATTTTAATAGGTATCTCTTCAAAGAAGATATACAAATGTCCAATAAACACATGAAAAGATGCTAAACATTATTAGTTATTAGAGAAATGCAAATCAAAACTATAATGGGAACCACTTGTGGGTTGGTGTTGCCCTGAAAAAATATACTGAAGTCCTACCTCTAGTAGCTAGGAATATGACCTTACTGGAAATGCAGTGGTACCTTGGTACTTGTCATTAATCAGTTCCGGAACTGTAACGAGTGCTGACATCAATGAATACTGACCATCAAAGCCTTTTCTCTTTTGGGTTGGCTTCTTGACTCATCCTTGTTCTAGCAGGTGCGATGAGTCCTGAGTAAGCGCTGAGTGCTGTAACATTTTTTTCTTGTCAAGATGCAATAAGTACAGGGTTTGATGAGTTCTGAGGCTGATGAGTACCAAGGTATGACTGTACAGTCTTTGCAGATGTAGTCAAGTCAAGATGTGTGTTTCCTAATCCAATATGATTAGAGAAGAGACACAGAGCTGCAGGGGAGAACTCCAGGTATGACAGAGTCATAACTTAAAGTGATTCTTCGACAAGCCAAGGAATGCTAAAGATTACCAGCAACCTAAGAAACTAAGAGAAAGTATGGAACAGCATTTCCTGTGTAGGGTGTCCAACCTTTTGGAAGGAGAGTGGTCTTGGGCCACACATTGAATACACAAACACTAAGAAAAACTGAGGAGCAAAAAAAAAAAGGTCTTTGCATAATTTTTGTGATATCTGCCACCACAGATAAGCAAAAAAAAAAAAAAAAAAAATCCACGTAACCCTTATTATACAGCAGTCCTTTTGATAATCTTTTAAAATTGTCAAGCAGGTCCCAAGTTTGTGATCACTAATACAGAAAATGTACATATCTAAGTAATAAAACTTAGTATGAATCTTAGTAATAAAACTAAGTAATGTTTTAAGTAAATTTACAGTTTTATGTTGGGCTGCATTCACAGCCATCCTGGGCCGCAGGCAGCCCACGAGCTGTGTTAGACACCCTTGCTTTAGAACCTTTAGAGAGAGCATGACCTTGCTTACACTTTGATGTCAGATTTCTAGCCCCAAGAATTGTGAACAAATAAGTTTTTGTTGTTTTAAGTCACCCAGTTTGTGGTGATTTGTTACAGCAGTCCTAGGAAGCTAATACATCACTTCATTCCCATGAGGATGGCTATAACAACAAAGAAAGATAGACAATAACAATTTTTGTGAAACTGTGGAGAAATTAGAACACTCATATATTGCTGGTAGGAATGTAAAATGATGCAGCCACTTATAATATGAAATGTCCAGAATATGCAAAACTGTGGAGGCAGAAGTAGGTGAGATTAGTGCTTGCTGAGGGCTTGGGGTAGGGAATGTAAAGTGACTGCTAGTGGGCATGGTATTTAATTTGGGGCTGATGAATGTTCTAAAATTAGATAATGATGAGGGTTGTACAACTTTGTGACTATACTAAAAACCGTTGCCTTGTACCTTTAAAATGGATGAATTTTATGATATGTGAATTATATCCCCATAAATCTACTAAGAAAGAGTTCAATTTTCTGCGGTTGCTTTTCATTTTAACTGTGCTGAACTCATTTTGCTGCTTCCCACCTCTGAGATCTCACATGTTCTGTGCCCAGAATGCTGTTCCCAGCTTCGTCTACTGGTCAATTCCTACTTATTCTTCAAAACCCAGCTTACACATCATCTCTTCCATGAAGCTTCAGTCCTCTCAGTAAAGTAAGCACTTTTCTGTGTTGCGCTCTTTTTCTTTGAGATATAACTGATATATAATATTTTATTAGTTTTAGGTATATGATGTAATGATTTAATATTTATGTATTACATAATGATCACCACAATATGTGTAGTTAACATCCATCACCACACAGTTACACATTTATTTTTCTTGTGATGAGAACTTTCAAGATCTATTCTCTTAGTAATTTCAAGTATACAAGACAGTATTAACTACAGTCACCATGCTGTGCATTAATGTCACCAGAACTTATTTTAAAACTGAACCTTTGTACATTTTGACTGCCTTCACCCATTTTTCCCACCCCTAACCCTGGCAACCACAATCTATTCTTTGTGTTCTTCTTTTTTTACAAGTTTTTACAAAAGATTTTATTTTTTTAGAGAGAGGGGAAGGGAGGAAGAAAAAGAGGGAGAGAAACATCAGTGTATGAGAGAAGCATTGATTAGTTGCTTCTCACTTGCCCCCAACCAGGGTCCTGGCCTGCAAGCCAGGCATGTGCCCTGACCAGGAATTGAACCGATGACCTTTGGTCTGCTGGCCAGTGCTCAATCCACTGAGTCACACTAGCTGGGGCTCTTTTCTTTTTTCTTTACTTT